>CATNEM010000153.1:2237500-2240000 GCA_950096795.1 Macrostomum cliftonense
TATCTGTCTATCTATCTATCTATCTATCTATCTATCTATCTATCTATCTATCTATCTATCTATCTATCTATCTATCTATCTGTCTATCTATCTGTCTATCTATCTGTCTATCGATCTGTCTATCGATCTATCTATCTATCTATCTATCTATCTATCTATCTATCTATCTATCTATCTATCTATCTATCTATCTATCTATCTATCTATCTATCTATCTATCTATCTATCTATCTATCTATCTATCTATCTATCTATCTATCTGTCTATCTATCTGTCTATCGATCTGTCTATCGATCTATCTATCTATCTATCTATCTATCTATCTATCTATCTGTCTATCTATCTGTCTATCGATCTGTCTATCGATCTATCTATCTATCTATCTATCTATCTATCTATCTATCTATCTATCTATCTATCTATCTATCTATCTATCTATCTATCTATCTATCTATCTATCTATCTATCTATCTATCTATCTATCTATCTATCTATCTATCTATCTGTCTATCTATCTGTCTATCGATCTGTCTATCGATCTATCTATCTATCTATCTATCTATCTATCTATCTATCTATCTATCTATCTATCTATCTATCTATCTATCTATCTATCTATCTATCTATCTATCTATCTATCTATCTATCTATCTATCTATCTATCTATCTATCTATCTATCTATCTATCTATCTATCTATCTATCTATCTATCTATCTATCTATCTATCTATCTATCTATCTATCTATCTATCTATCTATCTATCTATCTATCTATCTATCTATCTATCTATCTATCTATCTATCTATCTATCTATCTATCTATCTATCTGTCTATCTATCTGTCTATCTATCTGTCTATCGATCTGTCTATCGATCTATCTATCTATCTATCTATCTATCTATCTATCTATCTATCTATCTATCTATCTATCTATCTATCTATCTATCTATCTATCTATCTATCTATCTATCTATCTATCTATCTATCTATCTATCTATCTATCTATCTATCTATCTATCTATCTATCTATCTATCTATCTATCTATCTGTCTATCTATCTGTCTATCGATCTGTCTATCGATCTATCTATCTATCTATCTATCTATCTATCTATCTATCTATCTATCTATCTATCTATCTATCTATCTATCTATCTATCTATCTATCTATCTATCTATCTATCTATCTATCTATCTATCTATCTATCTATCTATCTATCTATCTATCTATCTATCTATCTATCTATCTATCTATCTATCTATCTATCTATCTATCTATCTATCTATCTATCTATCTATCTATCTATCTGTCTATCTATCTGTCTATCTATCTGTCTATCGATCTGTCTATCGATCTATCTATCTATCTATCTATCTATCTATCTATCTATCTATCTATCTATCTATCTATCTATCTATCTATCTATCTATATATCTATCTATCTACCTATCTATCTATCTATCTATCTATCTATCTATCTATCTATCTATCTACCTATCTATCTATCTATCTATCTATCTATCTACCTATCTATCTATCTATCTATCTATCTATCTATCTATCTATCTATCTATCTATCTATCTATCTATCTATCTATCTACCTATCTATCTATCTATCTATCTATCTATCTATCTATCTATCTATCTATCTATCTATCTATCTATCTATCTATCTATCTATCTATCTATCTATCTATCTATCTATCTATCTATCTATCTATCTGTCTATCTATCTGTCTATCTATCTGTCTATCGATCTGTCTATCGATCTATCTATCTATCTATCTATCTATCTATCTATCTATCTATCTATCTATCTATCTATCTATCTATCTATCTATCTATCTACCTATCTATCTATCTATCTATCTATCTATCTACCTATCTATCTATCTATCTATCTATCTATCTATCTATCTATCTATCTATCTATCTATCTATCTATCTATCTACCTATCTATCTATCTATCTATCTATCTATCTATCTATCTATCTATCTATCTATCTATCTATCTATCTATCTATCTATCTATCTATCTATCTATCTATCTATCTATCTATCTGTCTATCTATCTGTCTATCTATCTATCTATCTATCTATCTATCTATCTATCTATCTATCTATCTATCTATCTATCTATCTATCTATCTATCTATCTATCTATCTATCTATCTATCTATCTATCTATCTATCTATCTATCTATCTATCTATCTATCTATCTATCTATCTATCTATCTATCTATCTATCTATCTATCTATCTATCTATCTATCTATCTATCTATCTATCTATCTATCTATCTATCTATCTATCTATCTATCTATCTATCTATCTACCTATCTATCTATCTATCTATCTATCTATCTATCTATCTATCTATCTATCTACCTATCTATCTATCTATCTATCTATCTATCTACCTATCTATCTATCTATCTATCTATCTATCTGTCTATCTATCTGTCTATCTATCTATCTATCTATCTATCTATCTATC
>CATNEM010000154.1:5000-105000 GCA_950096795.1 Macrostomum cliftonense
GGGAGAAATGGGATTGCGGATTAAGAAAGAAATAGTATTAAGGCGAAGAGAGATAGGACTAAAGATTAAGAAAGAGGAAAATGGTATTGAGAATTAAGGAATGGAGAAATGTGATTTAAGGATTAATGGAGGGAAAAATGGGATTAATGATTAAGTAGAGGGGAGATGGGATTGAAGATTAATGAAGAGGAAAATAACATTCAGCATTAAGAAAGGGAATGATGGGACTAATGATAAGGAGGAAAATCAATCTTTCACACAGTATGAATTCAATAATTGGCTTCAATTGCAGATACCGCTGCAGCGACTGCGACGCCCAATTCAAGTTCAGCAGCCTGCTGAAGCTGCACCGCGAGCGCGGCTGCAACAGCGTCAAGCCGCTAGCCCGGCCGGTGGTGTCCTACGGCTGCGCCAACTGCGAGAAAATCGTCTGCGGCGAGTTGAGCGTCGAGCGCTACCAGCAGCACGTTGAGGTCGGTTATTTTTTAAATTATAAAAAAGTACGCACTACTGTTAGTAGCTGATTAAATAAATCGCCTATTTACTTGGTTCAAAATACTTCAGACTTGCCGCGGACCGCTCAACCGAACTCTGCCTTCGTCGGCCGCGGTACAGCCGCCGCCAACCGCCGTCATCAGCGGCCTAGACGGCGACAGCAGCGGCGGCGTCGGCATTTACGACGAAACCGGCGCTGTGTCTGTTGGACAGTCCGCCGGCGACTCGCTGGCTGCTGGCACGCGAACTGTCCAGGTGAGCGGTGTTTAGGGATCCCTGGTTTGTTATAAACATCCTCAGGCTGTTGGTTGGTTGGCTGGGGCCGCCAGCCTCCCAGATCTTCAGGCTGCTGGTTGGTTCGAGCCGCCAGCCTCCCAGATCCTCAGGCTGCTGGTTGGTTCGAGCCGCCAGCCTCCCAGATCTTCAGGCTGCTGGTTGGTTCGAGCCGCCAGCCTCCCAGATCCTCAGGCTGCTGGTTGGTTCGAGCCGCCAGCCTCCCAGATCCTCAGGCTGCTGGTTGGTTCGAGCCGCCAGCCTCCCAGATCCTCAGGCTGCTGGTTGGTTCGAGCCGCCAGCCTCCCAGATCCTCAGGCTGCTGGTTGGTTCGAGCCGCCAGCCTCCCAGATCCTCAGGCTGCTGGTTGGTTCGAGCCGCCAGCCTCCCAGATCCTCAGGCTGCTGGTTGGTTCGAGCCGCCAGCCTCCCAGATCCTCAGGCTGCTGGTTGGTTCGAGCCGCCAGCCTCCCAGATCCTCAGGCTGCTGGTTGGTTCGAGCCGCCAGCCTCCCAGATCCTCAGGCTGCTGGTTAGTTCGAGCCACCAGCCTCCCAGATCCTCAGGCTGCTGGTTGGTTCGAGCCGCCAGCCTCCCAGATCCTCAGGCTGCTGGTTGGTTCGAGCCGCCAGCCTCCCAGATCCTCAGGCTGCTGGTTGGTTAGTTTGGGCCGCCAGCCTCCCAGATCCTCAGGCTGCTGGTTGGTTAGTTTGGGCCGCCAGCCTCCCAGATCCTCAGGCTGCTGGTTGGTAAGTTTGGGCCGCCAGCCTCCCAGATCCTCAGGCTGCTGGTTGGTTAGTTTGGGCCGCCAGCCTCCCAGATCCTCAGGCTGCTGGTTGGTTAGTTTGGGCCGCCAGCCTCCCAGATCCTCAGGCTGCTGGTTGGTTAGTTTGGGCCGCCAGCCTCCCAGATCCTCAGGCTGCTGGTTGGTTAGTTTGGGCCGCCAGCCTCCCAGATCCTCAGGCTGCTGGTTGGTCCGGGCTGTCACTATTCAACAAAACCGCAGCCGCCGTCATCCTTATCCTTCATCGCAGGTGACCCTACCGGGCTCCAAGGAACCAGTCAGCGTGCTGATCCATCTGGAAGGCCCGGTGACGCCGGAGACTCTCAGCCAGGCATTTGTCATCCAATCAGCTCTCGCCGCAGACCCCGAGAACCCGGCGGCTAGCAGCCAGCAGTCTTCAATCGCCAACTCAGCTGCTGCTGATGTTGAACCTCTGCAATCTTTGGCTCAGTTTGCCGCCGCGGCTGCCGACGCTGCCGATGCCGAAGCTGCAGCGGCGGTTGTGTCCGGAGCTGCTGGTGTCGCTGTTTAATTATTATTTTATTTTTGGCTGACAATTGAACTACTGCTTTACCCTGTTGTAAAAACTATTAACTGTTATTGTTGTGTTTGCCAAGGACACCTTAAGTAGAAGGACGGGACACTTCGTTTCTTGGAAAGTGTTTGGAGTCCAATCTTCGCGAAAAAAATTCACTACTGAGATAGGAAATTCGCAGTTTTTCGTCATAAAATTAAAGATTGCGCTCGATTGAAAGCAGATACGAATCTCATCTTTTGATGTGTTTCCTGCCTTTTGAAAAATTGGGATCTTTAAATTTCTAAAGCATTTGTCGATAATTATAATTTCAATAAATTGATATTTTACCTGCTGGGTTCTAATCCTCTTCTAACAATGTCTGTTTGATTCAAAGAACATTTCTATCAATCAGTATTTTGGATAATTTTGCTGGTCCAGTCACATGTCAATGTCTGATTCTCTCTGGATTGGCTAGTTGTCATTTTGTAGTTTTTTTTGACGAAAGTTAATCTAATCAATATCAATAAAAATAACATCAAGATAAATTTACCACAAATAATAGTTCAATAGAGTAAGAAGGCAGGAAGCACATATCAAAAGATAAGATTTGCATCTGCTTCCAATCGAGCGAAATCTTAAATTTTATGTCGAAAATCTGTAAATTTCCTATCTCCGTAGAGTATTGTTTCGCGAAAATTGGACTACATAAATTTTCTAAGAAACGAAGTGTCCCGTCTTTCTATTTGAGGTGTACTTGGCGTTTGTGCGCGCAAGTTTTATTGGCGTTAGTTTTATTTATTTATCTACATTGTTATTATTAATATTTATTATAATCAATACTAATTAATAATTGTTGTGAATGCACTTTTAAGTGAAAATTTGCAATCGTGTGTAATTATAATTATTATTTATTAGTTGCTTTATTGTTCTATTGTGCGTATTTTAAGAACCACTAACTAACTAATCAATAAGAACTGTATTTTCCCTATACGCATGCCTGGTTCTCTGTATATTCTAGTGACCTTAAACCTTAACATTAGGCTCGCAGTTAAGCGCAATAATTATGCTTTTTTCGGCTTTATCTTTAACTTAAACTGCTTGGGTTATATACTCGTAAATAATTTTCTTCAATTAATAAACATGCTGCTTTTTAATGCCCTGTTCGTGGCTTTGTCTCTCTGGGACTTAGCGCGGATGTCATCTTGTTAATTTGCTTTTTCCATGGGGTGTAATGTTTTTGTGTTTTTGTCTGTTTTTTACTTATTAATTTCGTATTTTATAATTAGGGATTTAGTTTAAATTTTGTTTCATTGTTTTTTTTAATTTATCATAAAACTAGGATAAAACTGTTTGAGTTGAGGTTTGGTCACTCACTGTTCCACCATGTCTGCCTATGCTTGTCTTTCTTTCTATCCGTCTGTTTACTTGAAGGATCTACGAGCCTGTTTTTTTCATGCGTGTCCATGTGTCTGTTCATGTGCCTCTTTATTTCTGCCTGTCTGTCCTGTCTGTCTTTCTGTCTGTCTGTCTGTCTGTCTGTCTGTCTGCTTGTCTGTCTGTCTGTCTGTCGGTCTGTCTGTCTGTCTGTCTGTCTGTCTGTCTGTCTGTCTGTCTGTCTGTCTGTGTCTGTGTGTCTGTCTGTCTGCCTGTCTGTCTGTGTGTGTGTCTGTCCGTCTGTCTATCTGTCTGTCTGTATGTCTGTCTGTCTGTCTGTCGACGTGTCTGTCTGTCTGTCGACGTGTCTGTCTGTCTGTGTGTCTGTCTGTCTGTCTGTCTGTCGACGTGTCTGTCTGTCTCTCTGCCTGTTTGCCTGTCTGTCTGTCTATCTGTCTGTCTGTATGTCTGTCTGTCTGTCTGTCGACGTGTCTGTCTGTCTCTCTGCCTGTCTGTCTGTCTGTTTTTCTGTCTGTCTGTCTGCCTGCCTGTCTGCCTGTCCGTCTGTCTGTCTGTTTTGAAGCTACCGATATCAATTTGTATCCTCTCTTATCCGAGTCTGAGTATTATATTGAGTATAGAAATAATTGAAATTTAGAGATTATTTTTTATTAACTAACAAAGCTTTTTACTTTCCTTTCAAAATAAACAATTAATATTTTCTGCTTTACCTTCCACAGCCAATTAATTATTTTTTTCGCGTTCTCTTTTCTTAAATTAAAGAAGATCGAGCAGCAACAGTGTGTTGTGATAGTCCTGCGCCATGCCTAGCAAAATTAACGGGCGTTCAAGAAGACGATTGAACTCTAAACTAAAACTGGATAGTGAGTCCTCAGCCACCGCCGTTGCCCCGTCGCCGTCGCCGTCTTTGGCTCAGTCTCGTCGGCGTCGACCTCAAAGGCGCGCCGCAGCCAGTCGCCGCTTCGGCCGCCCTATCAACAGCCGCTGCGTCTTCCTCCGCTGCGTCCAACTCTCTGCAGTCATCTTCTTCCTTGCTGTCAAACTTGACTAACAAGAAATCTGTGAAGAAAACCCGTCAGAAACATCCAACAAATTCGTCTTGTTTAGCTTCGACGTTGTCTTCTTCTGCTTCGTCTACGTCGGCTAACGATTCTTTAGGCAGCTGTCTGACTACGGCAACGGCGACAAGTCGAAAGAATAAAAATTTAAAGCGTCGGCAATTGAAAACTGGTCGAGGTGGTTGTCAAGACGAGCCGCCCGTCCTCACTTTAGTAGAAGATGTCGCCAATTCACTGCCAAGTTCAACCCCAATGCCGCAAACTAGGCAGCCTCGTCCTGGTTACAATCTGCGTAGTCAGCGAAAACCAATCTCGCCGTCTCGCCGTCGACCAAGCCAACAGTCGACGTCGCCGTCGCCGCCATGTCTTGAAGTTTGCGGCGAGGTTGTCAATGCAGATAATAGTCGCAGTAGTCAAGACAATCAACAACAAGATAAACAATCGTTAACGCACGATTCCGTTGCCAAGGACGCGTTGCTAAAAGCGGCAATTGTTGTACTGTCGCCATTGCCACCTGTCGCCGTGCTATCTAATTCTATTATTAGAAATAGTCAGGAGTCCATTGCTACTACTAACAGTAGTCAACAGGATATGGCTAGAAAATTGAAACGCGTTGCTAAGCGACGTATTGAAGTTGACGACGGCGTCGCTGCCGCCATTGCCAACAGGCCAATGGACTTTAGCGACGCTGATTGTGACGCCATAGGCCAGTCCCACCAGAGCAAGCGCAGTTGGCAGTCGCCGAATTCTAGCAGTTGCGTTTTCGCGTCGGCAACTTCGGGCGCCGTTAATGCCGGCGCGGCGGCCGCTTTTGAAGACGACGAGCGTCTGTTGGATCAGTCGTTGGAGCAGAGCTACTGGCGGCTGTATCAGGACTG
This sequence comes from Macrostomum cliftonense, assembly GCA_950096795.1. Lineage (NCBI taxonomy): Eukaryota > Metazoa > Platyhelminthes > Macrostomidae > Macrostomum > Macrostomum cliftonense. Next base: position 10,399 of record CATNEM010000154.1, read on the forward strand.
CGAATATCGCGACTGTGTGCTCAGGCTGTGCCGTCAGACCGACTGCGTTAGGTTAGATTTGAGATTCTAGTTTCTGATAGGTCCTATCTCATGGGTGAGATGTTTAATCTTGTCTCATGGGTGAGATTTTTAGTTATGCCTCATGGGTGAGATTTTTAGTCTTGTCTCATGGGTGAGATGTTTAGTCTTGTCTAATGGGTGAGATATAAAGTCTTGTCTCAGGGGTGAGATTTTTAGTCTTGTCTCATGGGTGAGATGTTTAGTCTTGTCTCATAGGTGAGATGTTTAGTCTTGTCTCATGGGTGAGATTTTAGTCTTTTCTCATGGGCGTGTTTTGTCTTGTCTCATGGTTGAGATTTTAGTCTTATCTGATAGGTGACATTTTAGTCTTGTCTCATGGGTTTGTTTTTACCGGATGTAAGCTACTGATCATGTTTTCGTATTTTGAATGCGATATCACACGAATCTAATCTCCTATCGTCCACCTCCCCACCCAGATGGGAGGACGCCATGACGCAGGAGATGCTGGACGGCCTGCACAAAGTCGGCGAAGGCGTCTACGGCGAGGTCTACGCCACCCGGCGCGGCCGCCAAGAGGTGGCTCTCAAATTATTCCCAATTGAGGGCGGCCAGCTTGTTAACGGCGAGCCGCAGAAGATGTTCAATGAAGTCCTGCCGGAACTGCTTATCTCCCGGAAGTTGACTAATTTAGCTTATCGTTACCGTGGCAACAAAACTGGCAATTTTGTGCAGCTGCTCAATGCTAGCATCGTTCGGGGCCGTCTGCACCCCCGCCTGTCCGAAGCGTGGGAGGCCTTCAACACTGGGATTCGCGTGTCTGACAATGAGAATCCCGAGTTCCTGCCCGCCAGGCAGCAGTGGCTGCTGCTCGAGTACAAGTGAGCGCGTGGGGAGGGGATAAGCCTCCTGTCTTATTCTGTTGGAACCTCGCTTAAAGCCGATTTTGGTGACTCTTAAGAACCTATAATAATTCTTTCCTGACACCTATCTTAGAGCTCCTCTTAACACCCATATTGGAGTCCCTGCTGACGCCCATATGGAGTCCTTGCTGACGCCCATATGGAGTCCCTGCTGACGCCCATATGGAGTCCCATCTGACACCCATATTGGAGTCCCTGCTGACACCCATATTGGAGTCCGTGCTGACACCCATATTGGAGTCCCTGCTGACACCCATATTGGAGACCCTGCTGACACCCATATTGGAGTCCCTGCTGACACCCATATTGGAGTCTCAGCTAGCTGACACCCATATTGGAGTCTCAGCTAGCTGACACCCATATTGGAGTCCTAGCTGACACCCATATTGGAGTCCCTGCTGACACCCATATTGGAGTCTCAGCTAGCTGACACCCATATTGGAGTCTCAGCTAGCTGACACCCATATTGGAGTCTCAGCTAGCTGACACCCATATTGGAGTCTCAGCTAGCTGACACCCATATTGGAGTCCTAGCTGACACCCATATTGGAGTCCCTGCTGACACCCATATTGGAGTCTCAGCTAGCTGACACCCATATTGGAGTCTCAGCTAGCTGACACCCATATTGGAGTCCCTGCTGACACCCATATTGGAGTCTCAGCTAGCTGACACCCATATTGGAGCCCCTGCTGACACCCATATTGTATCCGACTAACCTGTCTAAAAATCTCATCCCTATCCCGAATCCCCAGATTCGCTGGCTGCCCGCTGCCCGCCTTCCGTTTCGGCTGCTACCGCGAGGCCCGCTCGGTGATTCTGCAGCTGGCCCTGTCCCTGGCCGCCGCCGAGTCCCAGTTCCAGTTCGAGCATCGGGACCTGCACTGGAACAATGTTCTTGTCAGGCGGTCTGGTCGAGCAAAAATTCGCTACCGGATCAACGAGCACAATTACGCAATCGATTGCCAGGGACTCGAAGTAACCATTATCGACTTCACCGTTAGCAGGGTCAGTCCGGCGCCTGGCTACGTGCTGTACATTGACATGTCCGGCGATGAGGGCATCTTTGTCGGCGACGGCGACTACCAGTTTGAGGTGGGTAACAGATGTACTTTTTTCCAGATCGTTGCCTTCAATTATACTATCATTGATTATTATTATGATAATAATTAATGATATTAATGATAATAATAATTATGCACTTTTATGTTTTAATATTAAAGAAGTATTTTTACCTAACCCTTTTCTACAAAATATTTACCTTTACTGCATCTTTGTCTGTATCAGATGTACTTTTACTACATCTTTGTCTGTATCAGATTTACTTTCACTGCATCTTTGTCTGGATCAGATGTACTTTTACTGCATCTTTGTCTGTATCAGATATACTTTTACGGAATCTTTGACTGCACTTCTAACTGCTCTTTATCTGCAACAAATATACTCAATCAGTGTTTGTCTGTAGCTGATGAACTTTTAATTCCAGCCATCTACTCTTACCAATTATTTGTCTGTACCAGATGTACTTTTACCGGCTCTTTGTTGATACCAAATGTACATGTACTATTTTTAGCTACATGTATATTAGGCGTGATTTTATGCACTCTTGTTCGAACCAGATGTACTTTTCCTGTTTGTACTTTTACAAATTATATTTTTGTCAAATGTACTTTTATAAGTTCTTCATCTCTAGATAGACACTTTAGCGCGGATACTAAATAGCTGTGACAGGGGCACTATAACTAAACTCTCGCCCTAAACTTTCGCTCGCCCAGGTGTACCGAATGATGCGACGCGATTGTTCAGACGATTGGCGCAAATTCAACCCGCGCAGCAACCTGATGTGGCTGCACTATCTTCTAGATAAGCTGCTAACGGCCACGGCGTTTCCTAGGCGCGATCCGGACTCCCTGGCCGTCCAATCGGAACTCGCCGCTCTGCAGGACTGCCTGCTTGGCTACTCGAGCTGCGAGCAATTAGTGCGCGAGAATTTCTATTTCCTAGATAATGCGTTGGACAATGACGCGGCCGGCTTGGAATAAAACATTTCAATATTTAATTTCTAGTTGGCGCTAGAATCCCAGTTTTAATTCCCCTGATTTAGCAAAGACAATCAGTCTACGATTAGTTACTAAACAAGTAGTATTAGGGAAATTTTTTCCAAAAAACAATTTCTGTAAAAAAAATTCGTCATTGCCTACTTATCCATTTAAGTAGCTTGTAAGCGCATGCTTTATTATCCAGTGATCAATTCTAAAAAATGCATTATTTTTAATTTTGTTCGTCTTTCGTTTTCAGTTGATTACTTTTTTCATAAATATTTAAGCGTTGGGTTCCTACTCACTGTGGGTTAAATTAGACAAAATTTTAAACTTCTCTATATAGCCGGTGAAAAGAACAACAATTTGTTATGTAACATCAGTTGCCATAGAGACACAGCATTTTGTTTTAATGAATTCATTAAATTTCCTAATTCAAAAACTGTCAACAGCAAAATTGTCAAATAAAATGTTTTTTTGTTTAAGGGTAATGAATAAAATTCTTCAATTACTAACAGTCGCTTTCAGATTGAAATTCATCATTGCGGTGGTATTTTTTCGTTTATTTTGCTACTTTCTTTCTAAATACCGTTGCGCTTTGTTGCAAGTGCTTTTTTGTATTTTTGTTCGCTCAAAACTTAAATATATTCATTTAAAAATTGTTAAACTTTTGTGTACAAACAATTTGCCATGCTTCTGGGTTATTTAAACATTAAATGAACCTATTTTAAAAAACTTAGCGTTTATTATTTTTTTTATTTTAGTGTCAGGCCAATTAGCTATTTACTTATGACTGGAGTTTCGACCCTTGCTGACACCCATATTGGAGTCCCTGCTGACACCCATATTGGAGTCCCTGCTGACACCCATATTGGAGTCCCATCTGACACCCGTATTGGAGTCCCATCTGACACCCGTATTGGAGTCCTTGCTGAAATGATGGGTGTCATGCTGACACCCACATTTTTACAACTGCATGCATTAAGAATAAAGATGAAATTTAAATTCCATTTCTTTACTTTGTATATTTTATAGACAATTAATTACAAAGAGTTGTTGACTTGATAGCTTAAAGAAATGTTGAAATTTATGTATTTTCTTATGCAAATAAAAGTGCAATAAGCATTTAGTTACGTGTTACTATGGTTACTCAGCTCTTACTACAGCGATAGCAAAATGATTACTGTCAGTAGTAATTAGAGTCAGTTTGCAATCAAAATTAAAAAAAATTTCTTGACTTTAAATAACCAACGCTGAACAGCCAGCATCAGCGAGTTGTGCCGCCGCCGCCGCTGATGTTGGTGCCATTCTGATGATGGTGCGTCTTCTGGCATCGGCGTCTGCTGACCTGCCCGCCCCTTGCCGGGTCTGCGTGCCACTCGTCTTCTTGTCCTCCTCCTCCGCCGCTGCCGCCGCCGCTGCCGGCGCCACCGATGCCTCCAGAGCCGCCGCTGCTGCCGCTGCCGCCGCCAGCGCCGCCGTGTCCCTGATGATTCTCCGACACTGGCTTCTTAGTCTCGACCTCCTTGATGACGCAGTGATGCTCAGGCGGGCAGGCGCATTTGAATTCCACGCTGATTGGCGAGTTTTCGCCCGCTCGACGTTTCACCACGCAGACGTTGCTGTCGTAGCTGTCGACGTCGTCTACTGTTGGACTGTCCTCGCCGTCGCCCGAGTGACGCCCGTCCGCTGTCGTCGAACAGACCGGCAGGTGGCAGGCGAAGTCGTACTGCCAGTTCTGTCCCCCCTCAGCCGCTCGCCACGATCTCAGCTGGAACTGACCGTCGGGACAGCTGCATCTCAACTGCTGCAGTCGGGGACTCCACTTGGACATCGGGCTGACAAAGATGGCCGCCGGTTTGAGGTTCCCGATGCCGCACTGGGGTCGCTTCGGCATCGGGCTGCACTTGATGAACTGCACGCGCATGTTCGGATCCTCCCAGTGCTGCCAGTAGAAGCTGCTGTCGGACATGGCGGACAGAGCGGCGGCGGCGTCAGAGTCGCTTGTGGGCAGGGCGCAGTTGGCGCAGCCGTTGCAGTAGCGGCCCTGGTCGACTATCCTGTCGGGAAAATGCAGCACGGCGTTGCAAATCGACTCGTTGCTAGGGCAGTCGGGCAGCTGGGATTTGCCTGATTGACAGTTAGTTAACGAGGCTAGCAACAGGAGGCTGGTCAGGGTGGCGGCTGCGGTCAGGATGTGCCGACTCGTTGAACCCGTCGGCAGCATCTCCGTTTAGAATTGTTGGATGATGAAGCTGGTTGCTTGCGTTGCTTGGGGTCTTTTTGGTATGAAGGTTCGGATGCTTTGTGCCTGTCCGTTCGTATATATTTTTATGCATATATAGAAATTGGATTCCTAAGGCCGCGTCCCCACTTCTCAGCCTGTGCGAGAGCCGCCTTCCCCGTTGGCCTCTTCCCTGTGGCCTCCCCCTTTTCCTGCTCACGAATTTCTCTATCCCAATTTCCAGATTCGCTCTCTACTTCTTCTTTCAGTCTTGCCCCGAGGCCAGTGCCGACTTGAGAAATCTCTTGGAACCGGCGTGGGCCATGATTGTACATCAGCCTGTTTGCGCCCCGTTATAGCTCGGTTACTTATCGAATTGCATCTTGAATTAGTCCTACTTTTAGAATAGGTAGATGAGGATACGCTGACTATATTTGGATAGTTGGATGCGATCGATATAAAGTTAAGACAGACAGAGAGATAGATAGATAGATAGATAGATAGATAGATAGATAGATAGATAGATGGATAGATAGATAGATAGATAGATAGATAGATAGATAGATAGATAGATAGATGGATAGATAGATAGATAGATAGATAGATAGATGGATAGATAGATAGATAGATAGATAGATAGATAGATAGATAGATGGATAGATAGATAGATAGATAGATAGATAGATGGATAGATAGATAGATAGATAGATAGATAGATGGATAGATAGATAGATAGATAGATAGATAGATAGATAGATAGATAGATGGATAGATAGATAGATAGATAGATAGATAGATAGATAGATAGATGGATAGATAGATAGATAGATAGATAGATGGATGGATAGATAGATAGATAGATAGATAGATAGATGGATAGATAGATAGATAGATGGATAGATAGATAGATAGATAGATAGATAGATAGATAGATAGATAGATGGATGGATAGATAGAATGATAGAGAAGAAATGCATAAAACAGCGAAGCATAAAGATACATGCATTGGATCACGTCGTGACTCCATGCTTTTATCCTCTTTAGGCTATAGCGAGTATCGGAATCCCATTAGATCTATCTAGCTATACCTTAGAAAACACGCGAGTCCAACGAACGTAAAATAAAATGGCGTCTTTCCTGGAAAGAGCTTCTTGGCCTAGTCGAGTAGATTCTCGAGCCCGGAGAAGCCCTGCTGCCTTCTTGGCCCCGCAATCCTCAGATTCATTTGTCGCGCTAGCACGCGCACTGCTCCGGCGCACGTAATTTTATTCCCTCTTCCCTTACCCCCTGCCATCCCAGTCTGTACCTCCTTTCTGTTTTCAGCTTTCTCATTTTACGGCTTCGCTGGAGTCGTATGTGGCCTCGCCTTGACCAGAGCGTCCCTAGGGGGACAGGCCAGCCACGCGTCCTGTAACTACAAGTTGGAGAGTTGGCTCTCTAGCCTCAAAGTGCTGCGGGACTGGGACTATAGATTAAGATAGACGAGGGGCCGTGCAGGTTCTCTGAGGCTCCTGCACCATCGTGCAAGCATTGATTTTCCTGACAGACACGAGTGTCGCAAGCAGGGGGGGGGGGACACCACTCTCTTCTATTTCTGCCGAATTTCTTTTTCTCTGCCTCCCTATTTTTCTGTCGACATGCAATATTTACCATCCTTAGAAGACTATATATTTGTCATCAGTTTGACTCGATTTGAGAAAGAAGAGAAGGCTTAGGTAGGTCACCAGCCAATCCTCATCTGAAATGTCAAATGTACTGAATTTTCTAAACAGATGCTGGTATGAAGTTTCAAGAAATCTATCGTGTGAATATTCCCAGATCGGGAATATTCTCTAAGACGTTTTGATCGAGACCGTAGGCTCGAAAAGTGCATTTGAATTTCGATTTCAGAGGAAAACTGACTCTAACTATAAGGAGATTCTATTATTCGATAAAATTTTACTTTGACCAGCAGAAATTGCATTCTCAAGGGAATTTTCTGTTCAGCCCTACACAGCTAGCAAAGGAGTGGGACCTTTGAGTGGAGTGTATCCTTCTATATTCCTAATAAGCCGTGGCTGGAGGGAGCTCGTTCAAGCGTATTTTATCTGATTCCGCAGCTAGACTGCTCACTTGACACTGCTGGGCCTGGTTGTTACTGCGCGTCAGTTTATTAATAATTTAATTCGAGAAAATTGTCTCCGACCTGGTTAACCCGGATCTCTCTGTCTCAAGGGAGAAGAAGCGAATCCTGAGTAGTTGTATTGTATATAGCAGCTCTGCTGAAATGACCTTCTCAACCTTGTTGCTCTAATCACTAGCTGATTTTTTTGTATTGTTTTGAAAGCTTATCAACAAAAAATTAGCTAGTTTGCAATGGTACAGGATCTCTCCCCACCCACACTGATCAAGTTTCAAGTAGGAGTTCATCAGTTTCCATTTCGTCAAGTCATCAGTCATCTAATCTTTCTGGGAAAAGTCAGTTAAATGAACACTTTTATGCACAATTTAAACTACTAAAAACCTGCAGGGAGTATTAAAGCCTGAAGAGTGGACATTTTTTCTCCATGAAACTCTCTTCATCGCGAGAGATGGAGGGACGAGAGGAAGGTTAAATGAAGGCAAGCGTGACATATTTCTGTTGCTAACAAGGCGCTCAAACTCTACCGCGCATTTTTTTCTTGGTCGCTTAGGGGATGCAAGTGCATTTAATCGGCTAATGCACGTTGGTTTTTCTCTCGCTATGCTCAACGTACTTTCTCGCCAGCGCCAGCGGACAATGCAAGTGTAGCAAGCAAGGTAAATGTACGTTGGGCTCTGAAGGTAGACAAAAAAATTTACCCACGGGGTGGGTTTGAGCAGCTAGGGGGAAAAATTTCAAACCCTGTTTCCCTCCTGCTTGCTCCATTCTTCTTTGGCTTCTTCTTATCTAGCTGTTCTAGCTGGCTGATTGCTTTAGTCTTTTAGAAGAAGCAAATCAGCAATGCCTGGGCACGATCTGGTCCGCTATCGCGAATCTGGCGAGCTGTCCGATCTCACCGTGCGACTTGGCAACAAAGCCGAATGGAAGCTGCACCGATTTCCGCTCTTCATCAAGTCGGAAAAATTTCGTCAACTATTGTCCGATTCGAATGTCTCGTCGGAGCTCGAGCTCCCGGCGGATTTTCCCGGCGGCGCCGACTGTTTCGCCTTGGTGGCCGATTTCTGCTACAACAAACGAATCGACATCTCGCCGGAGAATGTTGTGCAACTGCGCTGCGCCGCTGAACACTTGGCCATGCGCGGGCGAGGCAACCTCGCCGACCTCACCGATCGGTATCTGGACGAGTTGCTGGGAGCTGCCAAGGCTTCTAGATCAGCTGGTCCCGTTGTCGAACTGCTAACCAGCTGCGGAGCCGTGGGCCAGCCTGCAGACGACATCAAACTGTCGGAACGGTGTCTGGCTGTCCTGCTGGACATCTGGCACCGAGCTGAGTCGGCAGCCGCCGCTGCTGCAGCTCTCAGCAACACCAGCGAGGCTTATCACTATGGACACCAGCATCGCTATCACCATCGACACTCGTTCTCGCCGCTGTATTCAGACCTGAAACAACAGGAGAAGCAGCAGCAGGAAACGGAGCATCATCTGTTAAACTTAGCGCTGCCTCGATTTCTCCAACTGATTCGAGCTGTCTGCCCAATGTCTGAAGACGAGGCTTCAGACGGTACCGAGTCAGATGCCGCACACCGCGAACTCACCAGAGAAGCGAACGCTCACCTGCGTAGGCGACCGCTAGCAGAGCTGGTCGCCCGCTACCTGGACCGCGCCTTCAGTCGCCATCTGACGCCGCCGCAGCAGCAGGCGCCAACTCCGCCGGAACGCGAGCTGTCAGCGAAATCAGCTGCCGAAGAACCTCCTCCTCCTCCTACTGCTGCTGCTGAAGCCGATCTGAAGACAGACGAGGAGCGGGACCAAGATGACTCAACAATGCCACGACGAGAGGAAGAGCAATCCAAAGAGGAAGAATCAAATTCCCAGGAAACGACCGATTCGGCAGTCAACATTCTTGACCGTGTAATTCTGGCCCTGCCAGACGACACGCCGCTGTCGGAGGCGATCAACGCCGACTGGATACGTCGGGCACTTCGAGTCAGCGAGACAGCCAGTCAGGAGTGCCGGGCGAAGCTGCTGCAACTGGCCGGCGGCGCTTTGCATCGATTCAGCCAGGACGAGCTCCGAGAGACTCCGGCGCCAGTTCTGTGCGAAATCGTTGAGAACACGGTGAAAAATGACGGCGTTGTGCCCGAAGTTCTCTCCTGCGTGGTGGACAGTCACCTGTTGGATTTGGCTCGCACTGGTGGCTTGACGGTGCCGGACTTTGTCAAACTGGCGGCCAGCATGCCAGCGGACTACCGGACTAGTCACGACACGCTCTATGAGGCGGCTGAGGCCCTACTTACAGGTCAGTGCAGAATGCCGCCAATCTGTTCTTTTAGTTAAGAAAAAAAGCCGACAAAAAACAGAATTTCCTCTTTCAGCGGAACCAACTCCCACTGATTCGGAGCGTCAGCAAGTGATCGCGTCCCTCGACTTGAACCGCTGCAGCGAAGCCACCCTGCAGCGAGCGCTGGACAAAGGCGTCGTCCCGGCCAATCTGATCTGTCAAGCCGCTATTGATGTCGCTAAGAAGCTGCGCCAGCAACTGGAAGAGAGGGAGAAGTTGAGAACCGTGAGAACGCCGCATTTATAACTTACTGCTTCAAAAAAATTTCAAGCTTACCTCAATCAAATTGAACCAATCCGATTGTCGCACATGCAGGAGAATTATCGAAGCTTCCGTCGCCAGCTGCACGTCACAGCTGGGCTGTCGGATTACTCCGCCACTGGAAGGCATCCGGAATTCTCTGCCTCGCCGGTAAACTACCGTCGCGTTGATAGACCATCGATCGGAGCTCAACTGTCGCCCCAGTCCTATCATCCGAGCACAATCGAGGATCAGTCGCATCAGATGGAGTTCGAAGACTATTTGTCTTCGATTGGGTCGGCGCGAGCCGCCGGTACTACTGTCTACAGCGTACCCTACGCCAGTAGTAAGTTGCGGTTATTATTTTGCTGAATTATCACATCCTGGATTTAAAATTCGAGATCTTTTACATCCAAGCTGGAAATTTTGTGTTTTGTCATCTTGTTTCCAGGCCGACAAAAGGATGACGATTGTTTGACTCAATTCGAAGAGAATCTTCGAGCTGAACTCAGCAAAATATCTGCCAATTATGACAATTACCTGGCAGAATGGATAGCCAGTAGCAGCGGCAGTGGCGCCCGGGCTGCCCACTTCAGGGCGTCGTTCAGAAGCCACCCGGCTAGTGGAAAACGTTGGTGAACCGATTGCTGGTCAATGATGAGTTTTTTTAAACATTATGGCGAAGAAATAAGTGCAACCAGTTTGATCAAAGCAGCTGACACATTTTTACAGTACACAGTCTTACAGTCTCAAATGATGATTTCTCACCTTAAAAAGTCCAAAACTTATTCCATTTCTTGAAACATTTTGCGAACATATAAAAATCTAAATATAACCATGCGTCGATTGTCGTATCCCTGAAAACTTCTTTACTAGGATCTATAGTTTTTTTCTCCACTCTTAATCCTGTCTTTTTTACATTACTAAATGCTTCAACACGATTCTTGGCGTGTTAAACTTGAAATATAGAACACATTTGCTTATAATTTTCTTTAACTGCAACAAAATATATATTTGAAACAAATTAGAAGTTTTAAATTGTTAGATTGACGAAATCATTCTGAAATAAATTGTTTAAAATGCTCTAAAAACCATTTCTAAAACTTATAATGGTTTTTGAAAGATTTCAACTCTAAATTAGACTGTATGAAAAAATATCAAATGATTCAAGACAATAAGCGATAGCAAAATCCATTTACAATCTTAAATACCATGTGAGTACCCAGTAGTTGAGGTAATTCTAGGACGGCCAAACTCCAGTTCCCAAAATTCTAATAGCTAGCCGCTGTCAGTCAGCTCGTGACGCCTAGAAAACAAAAAGTTAAAAGCTAAAAGCACAGAGATTGACAGTTTCAGCAGAAAAACTATGAAATTTTTATGCTTCTCAAAGTTTTGATTGGCATATTGTATAAGATGCGTTAGAAATAGTTTGAAATAAGGATGCCTTTATATTTCTGCATTTTAATGGACGGTGATTTTATGACACGTTGATAAAACGATTGACAAATACCTCAGAAAAAAACCTAACATAATGGAGAATCGAAATGGCAGAAAAAATTTCAGGAGTTTAAGTTGATGTTCGGAGATTAATGGACGAGTAAGACACGAAACAATGGTTGTTTGGGTTCTACACACTGGTTTCTACTACTCATGGATTTGATTTTTAATAAATAGCAAAGAATGATTTTTCATTATGCTCGAATAGACATATTGTCGCTCATTTCTGTAACTGTCAAATTGTTTTATTTAATGGTCTTGGTTTTTCAAGACTTCAACAATAAAGAGAAGCAGTGTATGCTTGGTTTAGGTTCGCAAAAAGTTTGGGTTCGCATGTACTCTCGCCAAGCTCAGTTGAGAGCAGTGAGCTTGACCGACCCAGTCGGCGCTCGTCTCGATCTCCTCCTCGACCTGAGCGTCAGTGAACAGCAGCAGGCGGCAGGCTCTCAGCTTGCTGTTGTACAGCACGGCTCTGCTGTTGCCGGAGTTAAAAGCGGCCATGACGCAATTAACCTCAGTGTGGACATTCAGCAGGTCAGAGTAGCAGTACTCCGAGCTGGGATTGTAGCTGGTTCTCCTGAAAGGAGTCAGCTGCCACGAGACGCTGGATGGTCGCAGCTGAGCAGCAGTCGGAGTCCACTCGCACGCGAATCCACGCAGGTCACCGCAATAATTGTTGTGAACAATGGCCGAGATGTGCATGCAAAGGCAGTCTTCATTCACATTGTTTGGCTCGCTTGAATCCCAAAGGGAGTTATCATGCGGAAGCACGCCATTGCCGTTGATCCTCTGCCAGCCGGACCTGCTCCTGCCTCTCTCATCAGCCAGGTCGGTCACTCCGAGCCACAGTCGGCAGCTGCAGTTGAGACTCGGCATGCTGCCGAGCAGCTGCAGCGAGCTGTACGAGTTGACCAGCTCGCCTCCGATCGATGCGCACTGCCCATTAGCTGAGCACCAGCTGTGGCTCTGAGCTGTGCTCACGAACACGCACTTGCCGGCCTCGAGGCTGAACGGAGCAGGGCACGGCTGAGCCCACACCGACACCAGCTGCGTGAAGATAAAGAACAGGAATAGCATCAGCAACGTAAATTTACCTTGTCCTAGATGAAAGCAACAGATTCCAAGCGTTCACATCAGCTTATATTGGTTCTGTGCACATAAAATACTCTCCTGTCATTGGATGATTTGCGGCTATCGTATCGACTATTGATCCAAGGCTGTTGAGCGCATTCGCTACTTGACAAGTAGTGCTGTGGTGACTACCCCTTTTATTTGTTAGCTTTTTCAAAAGTAAAAATCAATTATTCTAAAGAAATAATACTTTATTTAAGGATTTTCTTAAAAATATTTACTCTATTATTTTGAGACAGCGAAAATTTTGCCTTATTTTGAACAAAAGTACAGCGAAAATTTTGGTTTTTTGTTGATTTGAATAGTGCCTTCTAATAGACGTTCCAATTAAATTAAGATGCATTGATTGTGCGCAATTATAGCTACTATTCATTAAGTAGTAACCAAACGGAATTTGTGAGGTTGATTAGACATTTTTTAAGACTGCTACTCATTAGGCATGCGAAAACTTTTATTTAGATTTAGGAGAAAAACGTTAACAGTTTTTTTATTTTTAAAGTCAGTTGATTAACTCGTATCACGCAAGACCATTTTCAGACAAATTGTGTAGGAGCTTGCAGCAGCTTTATGCGTCCAAAAAATAGTTTGAAAACACAACTGCAGATAGGTTACATACACACTATTGATGCTGCGACTCGTATTTAGTCGTACATTCAAAATAGAATCAATTAAAAGGTGGTTTTTCGGTTAGTAACACAAGCATTCCCTAGGGGAGGGATCATACAGGTCAAAGAGACGTTGCTTTATTAATGCTTTAGAGGTCATTTTCCCTTTGCAATTTTAAATTTGTCTAATTATCTACAAAAGCTAATAATTACGAAGTAGAAAAAATAATTTTTAAAACGCTCGATATACAGATGGATCAGCACAGCTGATCAAAGGTCCATGCTGCTAGGTAGCTCAAAGCTAATCAGCTTTTTACTTAACAAATTTCCGAAAAATCGCATTAAGATTTTCATGGCATCAAATGTATTCTTAATCATATTATCATAAAAAATCATAAGTCCATAGAATTCTTTTCTTGGAGTGTCCCCAATACTAGTAGAGCTATCCTCCCAGCTTCTGACTGAGAGGTTTTTCAAGACTTGCAATGGAGCTTGTCGATTAGTGCAAATGAACTGAATAAGAGTGGCCTCAATTTAGAGCGACAAATATGACAATAAGAGCGAAAGAAGTGACAGCAGTAAACGAAGGCAATAGACGGACAAAAATTCAAGAAAACTAGACCTAGAAAATGACGATAAAACAGCTTCTTAAAACCGCCTGCTGTCACAGTTGCCCAAGCACCCGCGTCACCTAAAACCGGTTTATAAAAAAAGTTTGTAGATCGTTCACAGCAGTGCTAGGAGTGGGAATTTTTTGCTAGGGTTTTTTATTCAGTAGGGGTCGCTGTAGTCACTTAAATCAAGAAATTCGTATTAAATTTACGGCACTTGTGTGATTAACTGCATTCTTGGCCATCTCGATAGAGATAAAAACTCAGTGTGTACAGTATGTATGTCTTAGAGTGTGTTGTAGCCTAGAGAGGAGTTGTAGCCTAGTGGCTAGGGCGCCTGCCTCATGACCGGAAGGTCGTGGGTTCGAGTCCCGGCCCTAGGAGACAATTTGTGCCCTTGAGCAAGGCACTTAATCCCGCATTGCTTCAGTCCACCCAGCTGAGATCGGGTACCAGTTTGAGCTGGGTAAATTTAGTGTGGGTGTTGCGGCCCCTACAGCCTGTCAGGCTGAAAGCTGTACACAGCCCTCGGATGCGCCGCGCAACAAGCTGCGGCTGTGCCGTTGGCTGTACATCTGATCGAAAGGTCGGGTGTCTAAAAACGTAAAACGTAGAGTGTGTGCATCTGTGTGTGTATAGTAAACAGTAGTAAACTTCAAATATCCTGTTGTAGCATAGAAAAGAAAAAAATTCTTAGCTGCCGCCTTGATTCCAATGCTTGTTTAATAAACTTGAATTTATTTGTAAAACATTGCTTGTTTATCGTCGCAAAGTTGTGTTTGGAACCGTCTTAAAATTTTTTTAGAGAATTATTTCATGAAATACATTGTCACTGAAATACATTGCGTAACACGTTCTGCATGCATTTGAATATCAAGCTGTTTGGCAATTTAGTTGGCCTGCAAGGCATCAGGCGAGGCTGAACTTGACCCAGTCGGCGCTCGTCTCGATCGCCTCCTCGACCTGAGCGTCAGTAAACAGCAGCAGGCGACAGGCTCTCAGCTTGCTGTTGTACAGCACGGCTCTGCTGTTGCCTGAATGTATGGCGGTCAAGAAGCACTGCTGAATACTTCTCATATCAGGAATATCGGTGAAGCAATAGTTAGAGTTGAAGCTCTCTTTCATGAAGTCGATAGCAGTCAAAAAGGTTGCAGTAAACCTTTGAGAAGTACCGACGAACTGGCAAATAAATCCTCGGGTAACTGTGCACGGTGTATCGGCCAGGTGCAACCCTCTGTGACACCGGAGGCAGTCGTTATTGTCACCTCCGGTCGGCTCGTTGCTAGGAAACAGGCTGTCGTCCTCTGGGAAGACGCCGTTCCCGTTGACCCTCTGCCAGCCGGCCCTGCTCCGGTTTCTGTTATTGCCCAGACCGCTCAGGCCGACCCACAGGTGACAGGAGTCGCAGTTAACACTCGGGATTCTGCCATTCAGAAGCAGTTTGATGGCCTCATACGAGTTGATCAGCTCGCCTCCGATCGATGCGCACTGCCGATTAGCTGAGCACCAGGTGTGGCTCTGAGCTGTGCTCACGAAGACGCACAGACCGGCCTGCATGGTGAAGGGAGCTGGGCACGGCTGAGTAGCCTCAGGTTGCACTACTGTTTTGATGCTCATAACAACAATGAATAATAAATTTAGTAGATGGTGGCAAATTTTCATTGCGTCTAATTTTGAAGAGACCTATTTAGGTCGTAAATTTTTACAAAGAAATTTGATTTTGCTAAAAATTGCTGGTGAAGCAGAATCTAAACTCCTCTTTAATCAGGTTAAAAATTGCTTTTAATTTTATATGCAAAATTTGCTTTTTCTTTATTGCTTCGCAAACAATTTTGGCAATAAACCGCTTGAAGCTGTCACGAAAAAGCCACGTCATTCAGCTGCTTGAATGCCTCTAAGTGACTGCCAATTAAGCGGAAATTTCTTTTAGCTAAGCGAGTATTGTGAACTCTCAAGGCACAAGTAGCTGTCAACACGAATACAAATTTGTCGATAGGCTTGCCTCGACTTCATAATGCCAGCAGATATTTGCTTGAGAGCTGAGGACACAAATTTTAATGCAACAGTTCCAACAGCATTTTCAATGTTTGCAGAAGAGATAAAACAGAGGTACGAGCTAGAACAGATAAGCATACAGGGAGTGGGAGCAGTTGCTATCACTCTGAGAAGTATCAGCTTCACACATAGAGCCATTCATCATCCTGAGAGATTTGAAGCTCAACCTTCACACAAGGATCACGTCACTCAAGTAGTGCTTTCAAAGATGTAAATCTTTAGTTTGTCTGCTTCAAGGGGAAAATATGAGCGTGAAATCAAAATAAACAAATCTCGAGTCGAAGCAGCATCGTTGGCTTAAAATTTGTTTTACTTCTTGCATCCCCGCATTATATAAATTATTTCTTCGATAAACTTCAAAACTTTCATTGTACTATTTTTTTCGTAGATGTTGCCAGGCAGAAGTATTAACTCAATGTAAACTTGACCCAGTCGGCGCTCGTCTCGATCTCCTCCTCGACCTGAGCGTCAGTGAACAGCAGCAGGCGGCAGGCTCTCAGCTTGCTGTTGTACAGCACGGCTCTGCTGTTGCCGGAGTTAAAAGCGGCCATGACGCAATTAACCTCAGTGTGGACATTCAGCAGGTCAGAGTAGCAGTACTCCGAGCTGGGATTGTAGCTGGTTCTCCTGAAAGGAGTCAGCTGCCACGAGACGCTGGATGGTCGCAGCTGAGCAGCAGTCGGAGTCCACTCGCACGCGAATCCACGCAGGTCACCGCAATAATTGTTGTGAACAATGGCCGAGATGTGCATGCAAAGGCAGTCTTCATTCACATTGTTTGGCTCGCTTGAATCCCAAAGGGAGTTATCATGCGGAAGGACGCCATTGCCGTTGATCCTCTGCCAGCCGGACCTGCTCGTACCGCGCTCATCAGCCAGGTCGGTCACTCCGAGCCACAGTCGGCAGCTGCAGTTGAGACTCGGCATGCTGCCGAGCAGCTGCAGCGAGCTGTACGAGTTGACCAGCTCGCCTCCGATCGATGCGCACTGCCGATTAGCTGAGCACCAGCTGTGGCTCTGAGCTGTGCTCACGAACACGCACTTGCCGGCCTCGAGGCTGAACAGGAGCATGGGCACGGCTGAGCCCACTACCGACACCAGCTGCGTGAAGATAAAGAACAGGAATAGCATCAGCAACGTAAATTTACCTTGTCCTAGATGAAAGCAACAGATTCCAAGCGTTCACATCAGCTTATATTGGTTCTGTGCACATAAAATACTCTCCTGTCATTGGATGATTTGCGGCTATCGTATCGACTATTGATCCAAGGCTGTTGAGCGCATTCGCTACTTGACAAGTAGTGCTGTGGTGACTACCCCTTTTATTTGTTAGCTTTTTCAAAAGTAAAAATCAATTATTCTAAAGAAATAATACTTTATTTAAGGATTTTCTTAAAAATATTTACTCTATTATTTTGAGACAGCGAAAATTTTGCCTTATTTTGAACAAAAGTACAGCGAAAATTTTGGTTTTTTGTTGATTTGAATAGTGCCTTCTAATAGACGTTCCAATTAAATTAAGATGCATTGATTGTGCGCAATTATAGCTACTATTCATTAAGTAGTAACCAAACGGAATTTGTGAGGTTGATTAGACATTTTTTAAGACTGCTACTCATTAGGCATGCGAAAACTTTTATTTAGATTTAGGAGAAAAACGTTAACAGTTTTTTTATTTTTAAAGTCAGTTGATTAACTCGTATCACGCAAGACCATTTTCAGACAAATTGTGTAGGAGCTTGCAGCAGCTTTATGCGTCCAAAAAATAGTTTGAAAACACAACTGCAGATAGGTTACATACACACTATTGATGCTGCGACTCGTATTTAGTCGTACATTCAAAATAGAATCAATTAAAAGGTGGTTTTTCGGTTAGTAACACAAGCATTCCCTAGGGGAGGGATCATACAGGTCAAAGAGACGTTGCTTTATTAATGCTTTAGAGGTCATTTTCCCTTTGCAATTTTAAATTTGTCTAATTATCTACAAAAGCTAATAATTACGAAGTAGAAAAAATAATTTTTAAAACGCTCGATATACAGATGGATCAGCACAGCTGATCAAAGGTCCATGCTGCTAGGTAGCTCAAAGCTAATCAGCTTTTTACTTAACAAATTTCCGAAAAATCGCATTAAGATTTTCATGGCATCAAATGTATTCTTAATCATATTATCATAAAAAAATCATAAGTCCATAGAATTCTTTTCTTGGAGTGTCCCCAATACTAGTAGAGCTATCCTCCCAGCTTCTGACTGAGAGGTTTTTCAAGACTTGCAATGGAGCTTGTCGATTAGTGCAAATGAACTGAATAAGAGTGGCCTCAATTTAGAGCGACAAATATGACAATAAGAGCGAAAGAAGTGACAGCAGTAAACGAAGGCAATAGACGGACAAAAATTCAAGAAAACTAGACCTAGAAAATGACGATAAAACAGCTTCTTAAAACCGCCTGCTGTCACAGTTGCCCAAGCACCCGCGTCACCTAAAACCGGTTTATAAAAAAAGTTTGTAGATCGTTCACAGCAGTGCTAGGAGTGGGAATTTTTTGCTAGGGTTTTTTATTCAGTAGGGGTCGCTGTAGTCACTTAAATCAAGAAATTCGTATTAAATTTACGGCACTTGTGTGATTAACTGCATTCTTGGCCATCTCGATAGAGATAAAAACTCAGTGTGTACAGTATGTATGTCTTAGAGTGTGTTGTAGCCTAGAGAGGAGTTGTAGCCTAGTGGCTAGGGCGCCTGCCTCATGACCGGAAGGTCGTGGGTTCGAGTCCCGGCCCTAGGAGACAATTTGTGCCCTTGAGCAAGGCACTTAATCCCGCATTGCTTCAGTCCACCCAGCTGAGATCGGGTACCAGTTTGAGCTGGGTAAATTTAGTGTGGGTGTTGCGGCCCCTACAGCCTGTCAGGCTGAAAGCTGTACACAGCCCTCGGATGCGCCGCGCAACAAGCTGCGGCTGTGCCGTTGGCTGTACATCTGATCGAAAGGTCGGGTGTCTAAAAACGTAAAACGTAGAGTGTGTGCATCTGTGTGTGTATAGTAAACAGTAGTAAACTTCAAATATCCTGTTGTAGCATAGAAAAGAAAAAAATTCTTAGCTGCCGCCTTGATTCCAATGCTTGTTTAATAAACTTGAATTTATTTGTAAAACATTGCTTGTTTATCGTCGCAAAGTTGTGTTTGGAACCGTCTTAAAATTTTTTTTAGAGAATTATTTCATGAAATACATTGTCACTGAAATACATTGCGTAACACGTTCTGCATGCATTTGAATATCAAGCTGTTTGGCAATTTAGTTGGCCTGCAAGGCATCAGGCGAGGCTGAACTTGACCCAGTCGGCGCTCGTCTCGATCGCCTCCTCGACCTGAGCGTCAGTAAACAGCAGCAGGCGACAGGCTCTCAGCTTGCTGTTGTACAGCACGGCTCTGCTGTTGCCTGAATGTATGGCGGTCAAGAAGCACTGCTGAATACTTCTCATATCAGGAATATCGGTGAAGCAATAGTTAGAGTTGAAGCTCTCTTTCATGAAGTCGATAGCAGTCAAAAAGGTTGCAGTAAACCTTTGAGAAGTACCGACGAACTGGCAAATAAATCCTCGGGTAACTGTGCACGGTGTATCGGCCAGGTGCAACCCTCTGTGACACCGGAGGCAGTCGTTATTGTCACCTCCGGTCGGCTCGTTGCTAGGAAACAGGCTGTCGTCCTCTGGGAAGACGCCGTTCCCGTTGACCCTCTGCCAGCCGGCCCTGCTCCGGTTTCTGTTATTGCCCAGACCGCTCAGGCCGACCCACAGGTGACAGGAGTCGCAGTTAACACTCGGGATTCTGCCATTCAGAAGCAGTTTGATGGCCTCATACGAGTTGATCAGCTCGCCTCCGATCGATGCGCACTGCCGATTAGCTGAGCACCAGGTGTGGCTCTGAGCTGTGCTCACGAAGACGCACAGACCGGCCTGCATGGTGAAGGGAGCTGGGCACGGCTGAGTAGCCTCAGGTTGCACTACTGTTTTGATGCTCATAACAACAATGAATAATAAATTTAGTAGATGGTGGCAAATTTTCATTGCGTCTAATTTTGAAGAGACCTATTTAGGTCGTAAATTTTTACAAAGAAATTTGATTTTGCTAAAAATTGCTGGTGAAGCAGAATCTAAACTCCTCTTTAATCAGGTTAAAAATTGCTTTTAATTTTATATGCAAAATTTGCTTTTTCTTTATTGCTTCGCAAACAATTTTGGCAATAAACCGCTTGAAGCTGTCACGAAAAAGCCACGTCATTCAGCTGCTTGAATGCCTCTAAGTGACTGCCAATTAAGCGGAAATTTCTTTTAGCTAAGCGAGTATTGTGAACTCTCAAGGCACAAGTAGCTGTCAACACGAATACAAATTTGTCGATAGGCTTGCCTCGACTTCATAATGCCAGCAGATATTTGCTTGAGAGCTGAGGACACAAATTTTAATGCAACAGTTCCAACAGCATTTTCAATGTTTGCAGAAGAGATAAAACAGAGGTACGAGCTAGAACAGATAAGCATACAGGGAGTGGGAGCAGTTGCTATCACTCTGAGAAGTATCAGCTTCACACATAGAGCCATTCATCATCCTGAGAGATTTGAAGCTCAACCTTCACACAAGGATCACGTCACTCAAGTAGTGCTTTCAAAGATGTAAATCTTTAGTTTGTCTGCTTCAAGGGGAAAATATGAGCGTGAAATCAAAATAAACAAATCTCGAGTCGAAGCAGCATCGTTGGCTTAAAATTTGTTTTACTTCTTGCATCCCCGCATTATATAAATTATTTCTTCGATAAACTTCAAAACTTTCATTGTACTATTTTTTTCGTAGATGTTGCCAGGCAGAAGTATTAACTCAATGTAAACTTGACCCAGTCGGCGCTCGTCTCGATCTCCTCCTCGACCTGAGCGTCAGTGAACAGCAGCAGGCGGCAGGCTCTCAGCTTGCTGTTGTACAGCACGGCTCTGCTGTTGCCGGAGTTAAAAGCGGCCATGACGCAATTAACCTCAGTGTGGACATTCAGCAGGTCAGAGTAGCAGTACTCCGAGCTGGGATTGTAGCTGGTTCTCCTGAAAGGAGTCAGCTGCCACGAGACGCTGGATGGTCGCAGCTGAGCAGCAGTCGGAGTCCACTCGCACGCGAATCCACGCAGGTCACCGCAATAATTGTTGTGAACAATGGCCGAGATGTGCATGCAAAGGCAGTCTTCATTCACATTGTTTGGCTCGCTTGAATCCCAAAGGGAGTTATCATGCGGAAGGACGCCATTGCCGTTGATCCTCTGCCAGCCGGACCTGCTCGTACCGCGCTCATCAGCCAGGTCGGTCACTCCGAGCCACAGTCGGCAGCTGCAGTTGAGACTCGGCATGCTGCCGAGCAGCTGCAGCGAGCTGTACGAGTTGACCAGCTCGCCTCCGATCGATGCGCACTGCCGATTAGCTGAGCACCAGCTGTGGCTCTGAGCTGTGCTCACGAACACGCACTTGCCGGCCTCGAGGCTGAACAGAGCTGGGCACGGTTGAGCCCATACCGACACCAGCAGCTGGCTGACTAGAAGCAGAAATATCAAACGCAAGAATTTCAGCATTTTCACGTAAATTTTAAAACTATGCTTATCTCTTAGGCGAGCGGTTTTTAAGTAAATTTTATTTGTTTTTTTTCTGGCCAATTTTAAGAAAAACGACAGGCACTTGAGCATTGAGTTGTTGAACCCATGGAGTGTGCGCAATATAGATTAGTCCCTTGTAGCATTTGGCGTCATACATGAGCTACAGGTTATCAATTATTTCCATAGTTGGTTTATCCCTTAATTGTATTGAATGGTAGTCAAAACGGCAACCAAATTTCGTTGCATTTTTGAGTGTGAGTTGCAATCAATCGAATTATTGCTACCTGCTAACAACAAGGCTACATAAGTAAGGAAACAATTCCAAGCACATTTCCTCAATCATCAGGCATACATGCAGATGCCTTTTAATTAGAGTTGCGATTATGATCATGGTGCGAGAATTTTAATCTTTCAGAAGCAAAAACACCCATCAAATTTATAAAGATAAATTAAATAATGCATGCAACTGAAACGCCTACTCAAACAGGTTACTTTTAGTAGAACCGTTTGTGCAGTACAAGTTTTCTATGCTTGAACTATTTAAAAAAACATTTTTGTTTGAATGAGGAGGAATGAGTGCGTTCAAATGCTCAATAAGAATCATAACTGACAAACGTGGCGCACTCCCCATAAGGTATTCCATAAATAGCTACATGCACTTCTCGAATTGAATTGGCAATTTGTGTTCGACTGAAGGACCCTCCAATTTCTTTTTACTCCTTCAATTACATGTAAGATCTAAATTGAAGATGGCTATTTATTAGAGATAGTCTACTACAAGTAGAAATTTTGTAAAAGCGCTACTAACTCGCAGGAAAGACTCCGAAATTGCGCTATAAAAGATCGTTGAGCATAAGTAGGAGTTCTGTTAACCTAGCTAAAGGTGGAAGACAGCCGTGTTGCGTGAGGTCATCTGAAGACTCTTAAGAGAGCAGAAACCGGTTGCGACAGTCTTAGCAGAGGTTCGATTCCACTTTGAGATACTTTACACGGACGTTATTAATTTAGTCGCTCAAAAAACCTCTTGAATTTTAAATTTGATCTTTAAAAATAATTACCTTAAATTCATTTAAAATGGCTCCCAAAACAGAAAACCAAGACCAGAGGCTGTAGAAACTGGTATGCACACAGGTGTGTAAGTATTTGATTCATTGATACTAGTTTTAGATAATGTCATCTTCTTGTTCTGCACCGATCGTTGCAATGATTCACCCCTTTTCTCACCCAGTTTTGCACAAGGATAACTTAAGATGTGGACTTTTGGATACCACACGCCCGGTTGCAAATCGCATTGGCTTCAATTCGAACATTCTTTTCGAATTTTTGATGATTCATTTCCGCTTCATCAGCTGTCATGCCTATTTAAAATAAATCATGAAAAGATCAGAAATATTTCACAATGGTATGAGATTTATATTTTATTTCGCTTCTTTGCTCTCTGCTTGTGTAGCTTTTTCATAATTAGGATCTCAGCAGCTTATTCAGAATGCAGATTTTAAAATTTAGGCTAACACCAGCAGGAACTTGACCCAGTCGGCGCTCGTCTCGATCTCCTCCTCGACCTGAGCGTCAGTGAACAGCAGCAGGCGGCAGGCTCTCAGCTTGCTGTTGTACAGCACGGCTCTGCTGCTGCCCGCTCGCATGGCGGCAGCCACGCAGTGCATCGCGTTCTTCACCTGCAGCAGGTCAGTGTAGCAGTACTCCGAGCTGGGGTTGAAGCTGCTGCGCTTGAACGGGGTCAGCCGCCACGAGTCAACATTAAGAGGCTGGGAGGACGCGGGAAACTCGCATGCGTAGCCGCACGAAGCTGAGCAGTCCAGATCTTGGATTTTTCCGTATCGTAGCGATTGCGCAAGACAGTCTTGCTGTCCGCCAAAACTATCTGGGTCAGCTCCGTCCCAGATAGCATTATTCCGAGGCAACAATTATTGCTGATCATCTGCCAGCCGGATCTGCTCCTGGCTCTTTCATCAACCATGTCAGTCAGTCCTAGCCAAAGCCTGCAATCGCAATTGAAAGATGGCATGCTACCGAGCAGCTGGATGGACTCGTACGAGTTGACCAGCTCGCCTCCGATCGATGCGCACTGCTGATTAGCTGAGCACCAGGTGTGATTCTGAGCTGTGCTCACGAACACGCACTTGCCGGCCTCGAGGCTGAACGGTGGAGGACACGGCAGGGCCAGCGGCTGCAACAGCGGGCAGCTCAACAGCAGCAGGAGCAGCAGCTGCAGCCGCATCAAAAATCTGTCTAATGCTTAATAGACTTTCTTAAAAAAAGTTTAACGTGTGAACGACTGTTGACGAAAAAAGTTTCATGTTTTTTTGCTTATATGGTGGAGGCAGGGATCGATTAAGCTTTTGAGAGACAGAGATGCCCTTTTCCCGACTGGTGCGCTCAAGTGGGAATTTTCTGGTGCAAGAACTCAATTCAAATAATTAGATCAAAGGATCTCTATTCTGAGTCGGCATCGCAAAAAATTCATTGAGAAACTTATCAAATGCTTTGATGAAATAAAACTGGATGAAGCTCGAGGACTTTCAAATCCAATTGATTGATAGGACTCCGTCGAATACTGCAGCTCCAATGGTAGAAAGCACTCGGGCCTTACTTTCAGCGCTCCACCCTTCAGTAACCTTGAACTCTGTATTGGTGTCAAATGCATCGTTTGGAGAGGCACACGAATTTTTTTTCCAAGTAATGCCTCCTATCTGATATTTGATCAAAAACGGTGTTGAGAAAAAAGGGGAATTGACACAAAGGAAGCTGGATTGGAGGAGACTCCGTCATGCCTCCTACTTCACCTCCGCGTGGCGTGCTTACCATTTCTAAGAAGTAAGTCATTTCTCGTCACAACTTTCGTTGATGCGTCTTTTCAGCATTCTGTGGAAGTTTAGTTTAGTATAGTTTCTTGCAATATCATGCTTACAGCCACACAACGTATTTATTTAGGCTAGCATACATTTTAGAAATGGAAAACTAAAGTCTTTAGGTATTTTTGCCTAGGAACTGGTGCCTAGACCTGATGGATTTGGTAATGAGCATTAATAAATAATACAAATTTAGGTAAAGGGACAATATTTTTTTGTTTTCAGGGAAACTAACATGTATAGCTCGTAATTAATCCACGGCAGTCTCCTCCTGCACCTTCTTTGCTCCAAAAATACTTTAACAACCTGAAAGGACATTCAACACAACTCATCGTTACAATACTTCAGGGGGGAATAGTCATAGCTCGTAACTGACCTGAAACGAGAGAAGTTGTACAGATAATTTTTATTGAGGCCAAGAACTCAACCTCAGTCACAGATGGCTTTATAGGATATTTTTAGAGTATAATAGATGTGAAGTAATAAAATGCCATGAAAATTAAAATTTGAGGTGAAAAATCAACTATGAAATGCAGGTAAAAGCTGTGAAAAATTATTTGACTAGCGGCTGACATAAATTTGTTGGGTTTCGGCTTTGTCGTTTTACCGACGCGGCCTCAGAGCGCCGATCTTATTGCCTATATCGACAACTCTGGCCTCCCATTCCCGATCTCGAGGTCAGCCCCAGGGGTAGCATGATGGATGTGGCGAGCGGCTAGGTCCTATGCTAGGAGAAGACAGCGAGAGACAGACACGGAGATAAAGAAAGGTAGAGAGCCGCCAGCCCCAAAGGGAAGCTGACAGCCCCGCCGCCACCAACTTGTGTGGACTGCATCACCAAACAGCCCTGTCGAAACCAAGTTCCCGACTAATTGAGGCCTGATTTCCACCTACAACTAGTGTCTTTTAGCTGTCAATCTCGAAGTCATAGCCGACTAAGGGACACTGCAGGGACTAGATCGCATGACCAAGGCAGGCTCAGAGAGGACTTGTGCAGGGGGTTCTTGCATGGATCGGATTATGTGGACTCGGAAATGCACTGTTATATTACTAAGAGGAGTGGATAGGGAATATCCCAGCTTTTAGCCTCGATGCTTCAACTAACTGCCGCAAAGCGATGAAATGACCTAATTAGCCTCTTCCGAAAGCGCGCCCTAACTACCCTAAAGATTACATTAAGCTACATTACTAATTTGGCTGCCGCTGCGCCCCGAACTGCACTAAAGTACAGCCGAAGCTGAGTCCTCAATCTGGACTCTGATCGCATGAATTACTGACTGACTGGCTGCATGACTGGTCCGCCTTTGGTCCACCATGGCCGGCGCCAGCTAATTTAGCTGCTCATCCGAGCCAGCATGGCGAATAAATAAGGAGATCAAAAAGCGATTAACTGAATGATTTAGCTTTCACACCTAATCACTTGACTGCCTATGATATTGGAGCACTTTAACTACTATTGGCAATATATTATGATTTAAACTCTTACTGCCTCAAGTTAGCACAAAATAAGCAATAAGCAAATACGCAAATCCCTATTAAGACGCTAAGATGGGGACCGATAGAGACTATTCCCAATAAGGCAAAGTCACGCGATCTCTCACCAAAACCAATCAGATTAATGCACTTTCGATGCCTTCGAACTCCACAGTGGCCGAGGTAGATCTCGTACTCGACCGTTAGTACTTGTCGATCTCGCAGGCAAGGGCCTCTGATGACCTGTCGCTTCTCGATAACTCTTAGCTGATGCTGACACTAAGGCTGATGTTATTCGCCGATGACTTAGGGGGAGGTTCGCAATCTAAAGGGGAAGATACTTGTAGAACTAGGGGCCGTTTGCTCAGTCTCACTGAGGTTCCGGGACGACAAAACGTGTCCGAGACAGCAAAGCGGGCTGAAGATGGAGCGCGCTCGACGGCGCCTTTAAATAGGCGCGGGAGGCGCCGATTTGTTAGAATGATCGCCGAATTTTGCGATTGGTCCAGCCGCATTTGTTAAAACGATCGTGCATTTTTCTGATTGGCTGGCAAGCTAGTCACGTGACCCAACCCCACCAGGTGGTCTCACCAGTCTACCCGGGATCATAAAAAAGATGACAGGTGGGGTCGTAAATCAGCGCAGATGGGGAGAATTTACGAGCAAAATGATTTATGGGTTTTCGCAGCAGGAGGTCCTATGACTTAATAAAAATATGCGCGCAAATCAGCATGAAGAGCAGAAAGTGAAGAAAGTGAAGAGGAAAAGATAATCCTAAATCCCAAGGTACTTTTAGGGGTCGGAAGCTGAGCTGTCAAGAGTTGACAGGAAAAAAGCAAAAATAGAACAATAGGCGGGCTTCCTGAACCCCTCCAGATGTCATAAAAAGAGGCATAAAAAAAGTGGCAGACACGTGACTCACGGGCGCCATCTGGTGCCGAAAACTGTCAGTGGCAAAGGTCAGACAGTCTGGCGCAGAAGATTTATAGCCTAAAAATACCTAGGTACGCGCGTACGGGGGGAACTTTAGAAGCCAGCTAAGATGAGAAAAATTCCCTGCAGGAGCGTCATACTACTCCTGGATAGTAGAGGAAAAGAAACTGCTGTGGGGGAATCTGCGGAGTGAGCGACAAAGTGCGTCCCCATCAAATTTGTTTATCAGATTTAAACACAACCCGAGGACAACTTAAGTACAGTGAAACTACTTATAGTAGTTTGAGACCGGCAAACAGCATAACCCACTAAACAACAGAATCATTTATGGCAAAAATAACATCGATACAATTACGTTTGTGCTTTTAGCATTTAGAGTACGAAAGAGAAATTTTCTTTGGACTCTACCCATTCTGTACTTCTCTGCGTCTTCTCCTTCACCCGAGAACTTTGCCGATCCAGCAGATCTGTCAGCTGGACCTGATGGAGCCTCTCCCGTCAGCCAGGTCGGTCACGCAGAGCCAAACTCTGCAGCTGCAGTTGAGACTTAGCATGCTGCCGAGCAGCTGCAGCGATTCATGCTCCGATGAGCTGCTCTGATCGATGGCGAACTGCCGATTAGCTGAGCACCAGCTGTGGCTCTGAGCTGTGCTCACGAACACGCACTTGCCGGCCTTAAGGATCAACGGAGCTGTGGCAACGGCTGGGTCCACTCTGTTGCCAGCTGACGGTACAGCTGCATTATCCGGCTTGTGAGTTCTGCCTTTTTTGGTTCATGAAACAGCATCGTGTAATCACAAACATTCGATGGGAGCAGATCTGAATTAGCAGTGTTTGGTGAGCTGCCTGCATGCATTGAAGAAGAATTTTGATCATGCACTGTTTGCATTTCAGACTTGCTTAATATCTAGCAAAAAATTCAAATTTTTGATAGATTCTGCAAAAAAATTAGTTGCTTTTCCTCTCTTTCAATGGGAAAATGCCGCACCTAAATATTTTTGCATTCAATAACTCAAGATAGCTGATCCAGGACCGTGAGTTTAACCTCCTTGAGTAAATAGCGATGAAGTTAGCTGACAGCTGAAAGGCTAATATACGTGTTACGTCTTCAACTTCTTAACTCAGTCTATACTCGTACTTTCTTGATTCTTTGCACTGGAAACAGATACTTAACTACAACTGGGGCTTCGTAGGCTTCTCTTTCAAAAAATAGTGACTGGCTGCACTTTTTCTGCTCTATAGCTAAGCCATACTCGGTTACGAAGTGCTTAGTCAAGATCCAGAAAATATTTTGGCGTTTGGAGAATTTGAAAACACAATTTTTCATTTTTTACCAACCTTACAATAATTGTTAGAGGCCGAATCATAAATAAGATTGACTGCATTTTATGTACCGTTTAAACTTTGTTGGTAATCTTGTACTTTTGAATTTACACTTGTACGTTACTTACCAGTAGTTAGCAAGGATATTTTTGAGGACTTGACAAATCCATTGTTCTGTTAGCTAAAGCTAAAGAAACGCTATTGTCTCATGTTTACGATAAAAATGATAACAAAAAATATTTTTGAGCAAATTCAATGTCACATGGTTGATAAAATTAATATTTATTGGCATTGTGCTGGGGGCAAAAACTTCCATGAAAGGTTATTCTCTGCGAGTTAACTAGGCTGATTAATACTGGTAAGATTGTCAACAAAAGTCAATAACGGAGGTTGGGTGTAAAAAATGTCTGCGAAAAACATTTCCCTTCACATTCTGGGTGCCTGAATTTCCTACACAAGGTTTCCGGCATTAAATCGATACGGATATTGTATTGTTTGACGGTTAGGCAGGCTACTTCAAGCTGGATCGATGTTTTTGACATCCTGTTAGGCGACCCAGAGCAGCAGCAATCAAACAATGAAACAAGGATGCAACGTCTTTCCTGGAAATTCGGAACTTCGGATTTTTTAGCTTGAGACAGAATGTGTGACTTAGCTGGTAGTCCAAATTCATCGGTTTAAATGAACTGAACCTTCGATCCTGAAGCAGGTAGATCTAATGTAATGCGGAGAAGCATTTTTATATGGTGTTTATAGTGGCGCAATCAGAAATTTGTGAAGGGGGGCGGACCCTGATGAGTTTGGTTTGAAAGGGGGGATCGCTAAGCTCAATCTGCAGGAGGGCTGCAGGCACTTTGACGCTTAAAGCGACATCGTCCCACAACCAGCGACTGGGCATGTCTGTTCATTGCGCTGACTCCTGAAGCGCGTTCAGTCACAATAAATACGGTATGCAGGCATAGACACACACAGGCCGGCACCCAGTCACGCACACACATAGGGTGTACAAGCAGCGGTTCTAGGAATGTACACTCTCTGTGCCTTCGGGGGTGCCCTCATGGGCGTAAATTACGCAACCGGCCCATAGCCCAACCAACTCGTGCACAAGGCCCCAAATTTAATGTGAGCCTGCACACGAAACCGCGCTAGGGAAAATAGCCAACCTACAATACAACGCGGGGTCGAACCTGGATCAGTGGCACACAAGGCAGACGCGCTAGACCGCCGAGCCACTCGCCCTCAGAGAGGGGATGGATCGGGGCTGGATGGCTTTATTGTGAAAATTCCCACCGCCTCCCCCCCTTCCCTAGTTGCACCACTGCCTGTTTACAAAAGAAAAATCACAGCAAAACTGTTACGACGATTTTCTTTCTAGTGTTTAGCATACAGCGAATAAAATCTTAGACCTTATAAAACCAGAAAATTAACGAAATTTCGATTTTAATGTTTATATTAGCAATTAGCATTTAAAACATTATTCAGTCTTGTCTTTCAGTTGCTCCCTCCTATTCTTACTGATCATTGGCTTCACTGATTTAGTCTATCACCACATTGTGATAAAAAATGAAAGAAAAAGAAGTGAAGAAGTGGCTTAGTATTTTAAAAAACACACAACCACCTGTCTTTCAGTCAGCCAGTGGGAGACTGGCAGTGAGAGTTTCTCCTAAAATGGAAAAGTCTGCTTAATGAAGATTTTTTCAACAAAAAACAGGAAACTATTTAAAAGAGTTTCACTTCTCCTGCATCCTCTAAATCGAAATCAAATACATTTAATAAAGTTTAAAAGTGCATTTTATTAGTGCCCGCTCAAAACATTTTATGTTGCCCGTTTTTTTGTCATGACAATATTTGTACAAAAAACACCGCTTTAAGCCATCAGTATACAAGCCTCTTGACTGAAAAAGCTGCGGATTTTTTTAGAGATTTTCTCGCCCCAATCCGGATGCTTGCGGCATGAAATTTTTTTCGCGGGGATGAAGACCACGTGACCTTCAGCCGGTAATTCAACCAGTCGGTCACGTGTCATCCTCAGCTATTCTCAGAAGATAAAACAAGCTAAGAAACCCGGACATGACGTCAAATTTCAGCGCTTTCATTCGCGAGAATAATGTTGGGAATCTTGCGTCAGCTATCATCTTCTTCTACCTAAAAAAGTAATTTTTTCAACGGAACTTTAGCTTTCTGTTGCGCGCATTCCGCGTGTAGGTTGTATGAACTGGGAAAAACTTTAAAGATCCGGAAACTTGCTTAATTAATGCTCAAATATTTTGCCGACTTGTGCTATTAAAGTCAATTATTTTTTTCTGATAAATAGAATTCAATATTGATCACAGTAGCATTGAAAGTTCGCTTGCATTTGCCTTGAAGATTCGGTAATTGTGTTCAGAATGCGAGAAAACATGGTTTCAGCTCTATTCCTCATCTCCATCAGACCTTTTTTCGAGAAAAGAAACGTATGAGAGTTCCTTAAAAGTTCGCTCATGTCATTGTAAAGTTAAAGTAAAGTAAAGTAAAACAATCTGCTGAGTTTAGACAGATGCAATTTTGAGTCGCATCAAAACACGCTGAACTTGACCCAGTCGGCGCTCGTCTCGATCTCCTCCTCGACCTGAGCGTCAGTGAATTGCAGCAGGCGGCAGGCTCTCAGCTTGCTGTTGTACAGCACGGCTCTGCTGTTTCCATCAGTCAAAGCAGCCGCCGTGCACTCAATCGCGCTGTCAACTTGAAGTACATCGGCAAAGCAGTATTCCGAGCTGGCATGGTAGCTTGTACGCTTGAACGGGGTCAGCTTCCAGATGGCTATCGTTGGCCGCGGCAGAGCAGTGGTCGGAGTCCACTCGCAGGCGTATCCGAATTTTTCGGAGCACTTTCGATTGCTGAATCTTCCGATTTGCTGCGGTAGCGTGAGACAGTTCTCAACTGCGCCAAAGTTAGGATCGCCTGAATTCCATTGAGAATCATTGAGCGTCAGGATGCCGTTTCCGTTGATCATCTGCCAGCCCGTTCGGCTTGAAGATCTTTCATCAGCCAGGTCGGACACTCCGAGCCAGATGATGCAGCTGGCGCATTCGAGACTCGGCATGCTGCCGAGAAGATCTATGGACTCCTGCGAGTTGATCAGCTCGCCTCCCATCGATGCGCATTGCCGATTAGCTGAGCACCAGTCGAGCTTTGTACTTTTACTCGCAAATACGCACTTGCCGGCCTCAAGGTTGAACGGAGCTGGGCACGGCTGAGACCACACCAACACCAGCTGAAGGCTAATCAGACTCAGAAGCAGGACGTTGACGGTCAGAATTTTCATGTCAGCATTCAATTGTTGCACGGTCGCACGAAAGGCTGAAGGTCTTCCGAGAGCATCTTATACAAGATTAGTTTGCAGTCCTGGAGAGCTTCTATTGGCTGTCAAAGAGCTACCTTGTATATTTGATTTGACACCCAGCTAGAAATTTGTCATATTTTATCGCATTTAACATTGTCCATACATTTCTTTTAGTATGGATGAATTTCATAAGGTGCAATCTGAGATTCGGGTTTCAGCGTAACGAAACTGACAAAAAACTGTTTTGGATTAGACGTGGCCTAATGGAAAATTTTGTATCAAAATTCAATCTGAACAGTTTTAGCGATTTTGCGAGCCAAAAAATTTGTCCAATGAAATTTGCTAGCTTAATTAGGCCATTGTAGGAAAATTTTACCATTTAAAAAAATTCTGAGACATTTGATCCGTACGCTCACCATATTGTGTAGCGTTAGCGTAGCGAAATCCAGATTTGCAAATCGATAGTTGCATCAGTGACTTATTTAGTCGTAATACTAATATTACGGGCAAATTTGTGCCGATCATAGAAAATCTATTTTATTAGATTTTTCAACACTTTCTACTTCGAAACTACTTACAGCGGGAGACTTAATTTAATCAATTAATAGAATCTTAAATTTAGTTTTTCTAATTGTTCTACTAACAAGTAGGCAGTCGAAAAAATGGATGCCTTTACTTTTCGAGCATTGAAGAAGACGCAAGAACTGAAGAGATTAAGAGAAATAAGAATTTTTACTGTAGGTAAGAATTGTCTTTTAGATCTTATCATAATCATATCTCTTCGCAGAGGCAATCTCTCCTGATGTCAGTAACAAGCTGAGCTACATCTGATATGATTTTTTGTAATCCCGAACTTCGCGGCTGGGCAGTAGGCGTCATACTGGGTTACATTACTTTAATAGGTAAACGGGCTCTTCGCCACAGTCACCACACGCGTCAGGACGCAGTGGAGCAGGCTTTCTTCAGCAAGGTGTCGGGACGCTCAGACTACAGGTACAGTATAGGCTCGTTACCGTTACGTCCTGTCGCTGCTGTATTTGATATTTAATAGCTTTAATAGGCTTCAGAGTCTCGCGGCCGTGTAAGCACTTAAATTGGGTCTTCGCAGTAAGGCACTGTCTTAACGGCTAAGGCTGGATCGTAGAGCGCAAGGACGAGCGACGCAAAGGGGAGCCTAGCGTTCAGCGTCACTGTGTTTAAATAAACCACAGCGCCACTGGCGAAAAATGGAGGGCTAAGACCTAAGAGCTCCACCCTAACGGGGGCGAGTGGCTCGGCGGTCTAGCGCGTCTGCCTTGTGTGCCACTGGTCCAAGTTCGACCCCGCGTTGTAGGTTGGTTAATTTCCCTAGCGCGGTTTCGTGTGTAGGGTCACATTAATTTGGGGCCTTGTGCACGAATTGGTTGGGCTATGGGCTAGTTGTGCAATTTACGCCCATGAGGGCAACCCCCCCAAGGCATAGAGAGTGTAAATTCCTGGAACTACCGCTTGTACACCCTGAGTGCGTGACTGGGTGCTATACTGGAATTCCGTTGCGCACCGTGTGTTTGGGTCTATGCCTGCATACCGCTTTTAGTGTGACTGAACGCGCTTCAGGAGTCAACGCAATGGACAATAATGCCCAGTCGCTTGTTGTGGGACAATGTCGCTTAGAGCGTCAAAGAGCCTACAGCCCTCCTGCAGATTTAGCTTTTTTAGCCCCACCCCAACACGCCAACCCCAAAACCAGCCGACCCCTAACAGGCACAGCATCACGCTCGCCAATCAGCGCCCGAGGAAAGAAAGCGGCCAATCGGCTCGCATAAAATGCCGCATATAAAAGTGGGGTTTCCGACGCCGCGTTTTAAACAAATCATTAATGAAAGGCGAAGTTTTGATTGGGCAATAGCACGGGTCTATGATTTTTGCTAGCAGGAAAGTTGCTTGTCGAAGATTTCTTGTCGAAGGTTACTTGTCGAAGGTTTTTTGTCGAAGGTGGCTTGCCGAAGATTTGCTTGTCGAAGGTTGCTTGTCGAAGTTTGCTTGTCGAAGTTTGCTTGTCGAAGGTTTTTTGTCGAAAGCTGCTTACGCGAAGGTTTTTTGCAGGAATTTTGCCTACACAAAAGTTGCTTGCACGAAATTTGCTTGCATGCTACATGTAATGCTACTATTATTACGGGGTATCCATGCAAATTTCCCTATGAAATTCTGGGTTTTAACCGGAACATAGGACCTGGACTAACTAGGTTTATCCAGAGCGCCTAAAATTGATTTATAAGCTTGCAAAACGTCATGCCCCCGGCACTGGCACTCATGCATGCAACTATGCAGTATTAAAACCAATAAGCCTTCCATTTTGACTTGCATGAATACTCGGGAGTGCACTAAAATTATAGGGTTATTTTGAATTTAGCGTAGTGTCATTATTTTAATGGTATATTTAATTGCACTATTTCTTATCGTTAGCCGTTTCGTTAATTTTTTGATAATTTTCGGTATAGTTAATTTCGTTAATCGCACGATATCTGAAGTATGTACATAAAATTAGGTACCGTCGTGCATGTGTTTAACTTTCGGCATACGTATTACTTGTAGTTTGATTGCCAAGTGCAAAGCCTAGTAGTCCCAAAAATCTTTCTGCGATCGAAAAACTTCGTCAAGCAAACTTCGACAAGCAACCTTCGACAAGCAACCTTCGACAAGTAACCTTCGACAAGCAATCTTCGGCAAGCAAACTTCGACAAGCAACCTTCGACA
Source organism: Macrostomum cliftonense (assembly GCA_950096795.1). Lineage (NCBI taxonomy): Eukaryota > Metazoa > Platyhelminthes > Macrostomidae > Macrostomum > Macrostomum cliftonense. The sequence continues at coordinate 44,483 of CATNEM010000154.1, forward strand.
AGCAAACTTCGACAAGCAACCTTCGACAAGCAAACTTCGACAAGCAAACTTCGACAAGCAATCTTCGACAAGCAACCTTCGACAAGCAACCTTCGACAAGCAACCCTCGACAAGTAAATCTCCGGCAAGCAACCTTCCTGCAACCAAACATTGTGCTCCCCAATACCACGTAGGGGAAGGACTCAGCAGCTTCGTATTGTGTGTTGTGCCCAACACAACAATTTTAAAGGACATTAATTTATAACTCGTGGCCCGCTGTAAGCAGTAGTTTACGAGACGAACAGCGTGATTTCGGATTTTTCTTAAAATCGTGTGAAATTTCGAAACGTAACTACCATGCTGCATCAAAGACGGAAGCTGAAGACAATGCAGGCAGGTGTTCAAAAACTAAAAGAATGAAATTTCATCCAGATATATATATCCTTGACAGCTTTTTAAAGAATGTCACTCAGCGTTGAGATAATCCAGGAACTAGCTCGTAGCTTTGCTCGGAAGTAAAAAAACTCCAGGATATCCGAAATTTCATATCTTTTAAACAATGCTAGGTTAAGATAATTTTTTGCGCCCCGTGCAAAATGCTCACATTGGATCCTCTACTATAATACAACCTTGTTCTACGCTTTATCTAAATCCTCACCATCCATAGTACTTTTACCTCAGCAGACCTTGGATCCACTTTGTACTGTTCTGTTCCTTTCTGAACCATTTGCTTCGCTGAACAACTACTCGTATTTCTCATTAACTTTTGCCTAATTTGCCAATTATATTTGATCCCAGCAGAAATTTCTCGTTGAAAAAGTTTGAATAAAAAATCGGGAAAAATCTGTCAATGCTATTTCAATGCCTGATTCTGTTTTTTTAAATTGTATTTTGCTCGAATAATTAGGCTCGCATTATAAGCTGGGTTCTCTACCGATTAATCTGAGTTTAGTTTGCCAAATTGAATTCACACCAGCTGAAACTTGACCCAGTCGGCGCTCGTCTCGATCTCCTCCTCGACCTGAGCGTCAGTGAACAGCAGCAGGCGGCAGGCTCTCAGCTTGCTGTTGTACAGCACGGCTCTGCTGTTGCCGTCAGTCATAGCAGCAATAATGCACTCCACAGCGCTGCTCACATTCAGCACATCGGCAAAGCAGTAGACAGAGCTGTATTGCTGCCGCTTGAAGGCGGTGGCCTTCCAGAATCCGGCAGTCAGCAGTCGAGCATTGCCCACGAACTCGCAGGCGAAGCCGCGGCTAGGTGTGCAGTGCCCATCCAGCAATACCGGTAGATTATCATCCGACAGCCGGAGGCAGTTCTGCTGGTTCTCACCGGATGGCTCATCGTGACGAAAAAGGTTGGCGTCCTCTGGGAAGACGCCGTTCCCGTTGACCCTCTGCCAGCCGGCTCTGCTCGTGCTTCGCTCATCGGCCATGTCGCTCAGTCCGACCCAAATATGGTCGCCTGCATTCGGCATGCTGCTATTTCGCAAGAGCTTGATGGACTCGTACGAGTTGACCAGCTCGCCTCCGATCGATGCGCACTGCCGATTAGCTGAGCACCAAGTGTGGCTGCGAGTTGTGTTCAGGAACAGGCACAGACCGGCCTGCATGCTGAACGGAGGGGGACACGGCATGGCCAGCGACTGCAGCATCGGGCAGCTCAACAGCAGCAGGAGCAGCAGCTGCAGCCGCATTGAATCTCTTTGACCCTAGGACTGAAGTGAGCTGTAGGGCTGGAATTTTTTTTCGGAGACTCAGCCTAGATTCGGGACTTCTGATCTGATTAGCTGATGCATTGCTAAAAATTTTTATTTATAGACTAATCTGTCAATTTTTGGTGGGCGAGGAGATTCTATTGGCCAGTATAAATTTTGTTAATTTATCTATTGATCTGCCGACTCGTATCTATTGTCTATAACATTAGCTAGTCAAATCTGGTCGCAATTTTTAGGGTAAAAAACTTATTGGAGCAATTTCGGAGCGAGTAAATCTTAAATTTCCAAGTGAATTTTTTGTGATTTCCGTCATAATCTGAGTTAGCTTTAAGCAAAGTAGCTTTAGCAAAAGTAGTTTGTTTTTCTAGAAATTATCAATTATACCGTTTGTGCATCTTCTATAGCAGTCGTACGAGATTACTTGCCTCATTTCGTTTCACGTTTACGAAAGATAAAGCAGAGAGCATTCACTGACAGAAAGATGAGCGATCACGTGTTAACACTTAGATATATATTCCCCACCTAAAAATCGTGAACGGAAATCGATAACACTGAAGTGCGTTTGTAAAAAACCCACAACTAGAGTGTCACACACACGCAAGCAGCTCTTTGTTTTCGTGAAAAAATTATATCCTATCAACCGATTTGACAGTCTTTCAGTGCACAACCATTCCGGAACTGACCATTGTTCCACGGTCATGGCCGGCTCCATTCAAGTGCTGACGTCTTTCGTCGGGCTGCTGCTGTGGTGCAGCCTTTTTTATCAACGGAGCAGAAAAAATACTTAAACAATAGGTGCTTTGTCTTAGAGGGGCGAGTGGCTCGGCGGTCTAGCGCGTCTGCCTTGTGTGCCACTGGTCCAGGTTCGATCCCATTACTTTTTTCCCTAGAGCGGTTTCGTGTGCAGGGTCACATTAATTTGGGGCCTTGAGCACGAATTGGTTTGAGCTACGGGCCAGTTCGCCCATAATGGCAACCCCCCCAAGGCATAGAGTGTACATGACTGGAAATACTAGTTTGTACACCCTATGTGAGTGCGTGACTGGGTGCTGGCCTGTGTGTGTGTCTATGCCTGCATACCGCATTTAGTGTGACTGAATGCACGGTCGCTGGTTGTGGGACAATGTCGCTTCAAGCGTCATTGTCTTGATACGAATCGTTCTGATTTTTTAAACAAGTAATCAAGGAACTGAACGCAAAATTCGATAGTTCTTATCGTTATTTTGTTTGAAGTCCCGAATCGCTAAATAATCCTTGATCCACCATAGTTCTTGTCTAACAGTTCTTACGAAAATTTAATACAAATACTAACAGCAATAAGGAAAACAGTGAATTACCCCGAGTGAAAACGATAAGCTGATTCGGCTACGCAAACCTATTGGTTCTCGTGATTGACAATATTGTCAAGTTTCGGCATCAAATTGAGCAATCTTTACTGTTTCTTAGCCAAGACCCCCAACATTGCTACTAAAGGTACTTGCAACGCAACAGCGAATACTGAGACAAGTGCCATGTCTCTAGGAAGTCCTCTGACTAGAGGAAAACCTACAGTAATTATTATTTGAAAATCCTGAATCTGGTAACTTTTAAAATCACGCTGCGTTAAAAACTCGTCGGGAAAAGTTCATGCGGTAAAACCCTGTGCTCGCTGGCGCACGACGTGCATACGTCATATTTGCACACACATGACCTGTCCACTATAAATACATTCAGGGGTCTATTTTGCGTCAATAGAATCCAATTTAGGTTTGAAGAACATCGAATTTATCTTCAATTAGAACATGAAATGCATTTTAGCACATATGAATTGTGTTTTCGTGCACCAGGGCGATTTACTCGCGTTTCAGAGAACCGCATCACCTTCAATGGGAGAAAACAGCGGAGGAACTGTTGACGACATAACTCTTGAGACGAAAAGATCTCTGCAACTAAGGTCAAGAAATAACTCGAAAACTTAATCGTACTTGTAAAATCTTTATATCCAATTCATGCCTAATATCTCAGGACAGATCAAAGTACTGAGTGAATTGAGCCAAAACTATTTAACATTCCAGTACAGTGTCAAATACAAGCGGGAATTTTCGGCTCCACAGAAGTAGATCGTCTCCAAGCATGCCATCCAGCCGAAGGCCTGGAAAAAGAGCGGAATCTCACGGTGCATGGTGCATCTACTGGTATGGTAACCTATGAAGGATGTCTCTGTAATATTTATGGAACTAAGTGTCTCAAAAGCCTAAAAATATTTCAACATCGAAGCAAGACACTTGCAAAATTTTCGGCGGTAAAACGCCAAAAAATACCATCCAAGAAACCGAAATAATCATAACAGAAAGCATTTGAGTTTACCAGTGATACATTAATGGTATATTCTTCAGCAATCGGGATGCATGATATTGTATTATCACACAAGCGCCGTACCATACCATACTCGCTTCGCTCGGTTTTCTCTTGAGGTCATACAAGCTACCTAACTAGAAAGAAGCATTTAGCCCAATTGTTTTCACGGTTCTAATGAAACTCGTAAACTTACAAAACTAATTAATCAAAACAGAAATAGGCTAAAGGATAAAGACAAGACAAAAATTTGCTGCATCAATCGTTGCCTCAGAATAGCTACAAGTTTGTTTGGTTGCTCTTTATTTTCTGATTGCAGTAGTTGCCGTGAAAAGATAATTACTCGTAAAACTTTCTTCTGATTCTTAAGAGAAAAAAGCTACAGCAGACTTCATTATACCAGAGTAATACCAAAACGAGACCATTACCGACAGTACAAGAAAACGTGATATAAAATCGCTACTGCGATTTTATCAATAATCACTGCAATAATCACCACTACACAGACAATAAACCGCATTTCTAACTTTTCCTTTCGTTTAGAATGTAACAGAAAATTAGATTTTAATAATATTATAAGAAAACACCGAGAAAGGACATATTAGCCCCGCCTAGGCGCCATTGCAAAATTTAAATAGATTGGTATCTTGCTGGAGTTTTCTAGAATTTTTTAAAGAGTTGGTTTCTCATTTCCTTGCTTTAAGTTTAGATTTCCAAATGTGTATTCAAACTAGTAGGAACTTGGCCCAGTCGGCGCTCGTCTCGATCTCCTCCTCGACCTGAGCGTCAGTGAACAGCAGCAGGCGGCAGGCTCTCAGCTTGCTGTTGTACAGCACGGCTCTGCTGCTGCCATCAGCCATCGCAGCTGCAGAGCATCTCATAGCGCTGCTCACATTCGGCACATCTGTGGAGCAGTAGACTGAGCCGTATTTCTGACGCTTGAAAGCGGTTGACTTCCAGAATCCGGAAGTCAGCGGTCGATCATCGCCAACGAACTCGCAGACGAAGCCATGGCTAGCTGTACAATGTCCGTCGGTTAAGACTTTGCCGCTAGACAGTCGAAGGCAGTTCTCATTATTACCACCAGATGGCTCGGTATTACCGAATAGGCTGCTATCCTCCGGGAAGACGCCGTTCCCGTTGACCCTCTGCCAGCCGGCGTTGCTCCTGTTTCGCTCGTCGGCCAGGTCGCTCAGTCCGACCCACAGACGGCAGGAGCCGCAGTCGGCACTCGGGACGCTTTCATTCCGGAACAGCTTGATGGACTCGTACGAGTTGACCAGCTCGCCTCCGATCGATGCGCACTGCCGATTAGCTGAGCACCAGCTGTGGTTCTGAGCTGTGCTCACGAACAAGCACTTTCCGGCCTCCATGGTAAACAGAGCAGGACACGGCAGGGCCAGCGGCTGCAGCAGCGGGCAGCTCAGCAGCAGCTGGAGCAGCAACTGGAGTCGCATCGAATGCCTTTGAGTTCAAATTGGATTTTTAGGCTTTATATATTGTTTTGAACGCGTGAGGATTGCAGATTTTCACCCGGATAGCTGAAGAATTTCACACAAAATTCTACCCCATTGCAAAACTTTTATATCTTCGTGACAAAATAATTTTTGTTGGTCGGCTCAAACAAACTTATGGTGCGATTTGTTGTTTGTTCGATCTATCCATTTTTCTATGAATCAATCGATCGATTGATCAATAAATCTATCTTGGTCAAGCAAGATGACATCGGTGAAGCAGAATTTCTTGGGTGCCATTCAGTGATAGAAGTGTGGCGAATCTCAAAAATTATCTTTGGATTTTTTTGTGATTGCCAGAGATTAGCTGACTCTACTGTGAAATGGCATGAGCTAATACTCGCGATAAAATGATTCATATATAACAATAGAGCGATTACCTTTGTTCAAAGCACGTTGTCTAACTTTTCTGCACAAGGGCACGTTTATAGCTGCTTGATTTCGCTTAGATTTGACGCTAGCCGAAGTGAGCTGGCATTTGCTTAAAAGTAATGTGGGCGTTTTTTCGGTATTTTTTAATTTTTCTCTCCATAGAAACCGTGAACGGAAGTTGATTACACTGTAGTGGGTTTGAAAAACTATTTTTGCAGTGAAACCCTTTTTTACCGGATGCATCTTTGGTTTCGATCTATTCTAATAATAAATATTTTTCAGTGAACAACGAGACCGGAAGTTACATCTGCTCGATCTGACGTCTTACGTCACCTTGGAATCGGACGTAATAGCAGGAGAACAGAATAAAAAAGCCGTTAACAATAGGTCACTTACTACCGGTACTGGAACTGCGAGCTTTGTCCAGAAATAGAAAATTCCGGATTTAGTTTTTAAACAAGTAAAATGTCTTCAAAAGCAATGTTGAAAAATTCTTTGCCAAGGGCGTCACGAAAAAAAGCTAAATTAAGCTTAGAGTTCGAGAGTAAAATATTTAGATACTGAAATCTTTTAGCTATCGAACTAGTAGCTGATGCTTTTATATTGATAAAAGATAACTAAATCCAATTACTACGTGAGTAGTACTCGTATTTAAATAAATCTACTATTAGTTCAACGGCAAAATTTTTTTACTAAATTTGATACTTTTAAAATTTTTTAAAGGATTAGACAAAAAGTTTAAAATTTGTTAGTTTTTTAATACTATTAAATATTACATGTAGACGCTTTCTTTTAAGGTTTAGTAATCAGTAAATTTGCAGCACATTTTTTTGCAAATGAAATATCGATGAGGTTGTAGCGACCTTCTAGAAATTTCTACGCGTTTCGCAATTAAAACTTTCCAAATACGGTAAATCGAATTCTGCCATTTTCTAGAAATTTCACTAAAGTTATTATTCATTTATTATTCAGCCATATTTTAAAATGATAAATAAATAACAGTACATTCATATTTTCATAATCATCCTTTGTCATCTGTAAATAGTATTCGACATTAAAATTTGTTATAGTGCGTAGAACATTCTCGAACTTTCCGGTTATCCATCTTCTACACTATAAATACACAGCACCTGCTCCGCAAATTTAAGCAAGCCTTTCATAGCAGCAATAATCCTACAAACAATAAACGAACCACCGAGCATATCTCGCCTTATTCATTTAAGCAACCTCTACAAGGTCATATTTCTTTTATCGGTCTATATGATAATTGAAGTACTTCTATCGCTTTTTATATTTTCTTAGACCTAAAGTTAATAATCCAAAGTTGTTGTTTAGAAGTTGTGTTGTTTCTGTGACATCAGTCTACAAACTTTTTAATAATTTTGATAGAAAAATTCGGAAATAATGTTAAATTATTTACTTACTCAAGAGAGCGTTGATCACAACCTTTTTGTTATACTATTGTGTTGAAGATTCAAACGAACAAATTGCAGCGTACGAAAAAATTAATAAGTAGGGTAAAAACGTATTATTTTTATTGCTAATGTTACTTAACTACATTTTATTAAAGTATTACTCCCTGAATAAATAGAGACAGATAAACAAAAATTTCTATTTTAGTTACTGACTTTAACCTCAAGCAAATATTAAAGATGGTAAAACTTTCTGCCAGAAAAAGTTAGTTATTCAGTTGCAGAAAAAACGTCAAACTTCATCACATTCTGAACTTGACCCAGTCGGCGCTCGTCTCGATCGCCTCCTCGACCTGAGCGTCAGTGAACAGCAGCAGGCGGCAGGCTCTCAGCTTGCTGTTGTACAGCACGGCTCTGCAGTGGCCTAAGCTCTCAGCAGCCACCGAGCACTCAATTGCGCTATCAACTTGAAATACATCGGCAAAGCAGTATTCCGAGTTGGCATGGTAGCTTGTACGCTTGAACGGGGTCAGCTTCCAGGCGGCTGTGGTTAGCAGTGGTATGGCTGTAGCCGCAGTCCACTCGCAAGCTAGTCCAAATCTTTCCGAACACTTGCGGTTGGCAATCTTATCAAACATTTTATAAAACAAGATGCAGTTCTCGTCGACGTCAAAGTTAGGATCGCCTGTTCTCAACAGAGAATCGTTGATTTGCATGACGCCGTTTCCGTTGATCATCTCCCAGCTTGTTCTGCTAGAAAATCGTTCATCAGCCAGGTCGGACACTCCGAGACTCCAGATGTTGCAGCTGCCGCAGTCAAGGCTGAAGATAAGGTCCAGCGACTCCTGGGAATTGACCAGCTCGCCTCCCATCGATGCGCACCGCTGATTAGCTGAGCGCCAGTCTAGATTCGCCCTTTTGTCGACGAACATGCACTTTCCCGCCTCAAGGTTGAACGGAGCTGGGCACAGCTGAGCTCGCACTATCACAAGCTGTCAGGTGATTAGAAGCAAGATTTTAAGCAACAGCACGTTACAGTACCATAACAGTCAAGCGCTTGGACAACTTCAAAGTTTTCTAAAAATCAATTTATACGGTAATGACTTGCAGTCAGGGAGAGCTTCTATTGGTTAACAACAATCTATTGTTGACATTTTCAATAGATTGACAAAATACTTCATATGAAAAAATGTGCTGTGGTCTCTGATAACTTTTTTAGGTATCTCAATTTTAATTGAGCATACCAAAGTCATCAACTACATCCGGTAAGCTCAACTGGTGATGGACGAAAGGCTTTTCAAGCAACAAATAGTAGAATACCTACGCCAAAAAATTTCAGACACCCCGATCTTCCGACCAGATGTGCAGCCAACGGCAAAGCCACAGGTAGTTGCGCGGCGCATCCAAGGGCTGTGTACAGCTGCTCAGTCCTGACGGGCTGGAGGGGCCGCAACACCCAGCAGTTCGTCGGAATTTTTTCCAACGAGTTCGTTATAAGTAACAAAGCGTGGGATACTTTAACTTACTTTTTTATTGCGGTGATCCATTGAGATTATCTTGCTTTTAAAAAAATAAAAAAATTATGGTGGCATGCTAGGCTCTTATTTTCTCAAATTACTACTTATCGGCCTTAGTAGCATCTTTTGATTATTCGAATTTGCCGTAATCACTTTCAAATCGTTTGAGTGAATGTCTCTTTTACTCACAGAATATACGTGCCTTTTACACGGTATTTCATTCAACTGGTATATTATACGAGTATATGTCACTGATAGCATTTCTCCATAGAAATCTTAAAATAACTGATCCTTCTAACTAACTACTGTTAATATTGAGTCTTTTTTTAGTCCTGGTAAGCATTGAATTCCCGGTTACTTAGCAAAGCGAAGTAAACAGAAGAGTGTGATAATAAAAGTTTATATCTATCCACGGCAGCGATACAATTATGCTGAGTCTGCTTGCAGCTGATGAAAAAAATGTTTCCACCCACGGAAGTTTGCTTTGCCTTCGCTACTGTTTCATTAGAGTTGTGTTACAGTGTAGCGGAGGCAATGTTTAGAAGGCTCTGCTTAAGCAAACAAAATATCGACTTTGTGCTTTTTTCCATGTTTGACAAATGTTTATCTATCAAAATGAATATTTCGGATCGTACCATATTTTAATCTTACTTAAAATAGTTAGATACATAAAAGGATAGAGAGATAGATAGATAGATAGATAGATAGATAGATAGATAGATAGATAGATAGATAGATAGATAGATAGATAGATAGATAGATAGATAGATAGATAGATAGATAGATAGATAGATAGATAGATAGATAGATAGATAGATAGATAGATAGATAGATAGATAGATAGATAGATAGATAGATAGATAGATAGATAGATAGATAGATAGATAGATAGATAGATAGATAGATAGATAGATAGATAGATAGATAGATAGATAGATAGATAGATAGATAGATAGATAGATAGATAGATAGATAGATAGATAGATAGATAGATAGATAGATAGATAGATAGATAGATAGATAGATAGATAGATAGATAGATAGATAGATAGATAGATAGATAGATAGATAGATAGATAGATAGATAGATAGATAGATAGATAGATAGATAGATAGATAGATAGATAGATAGATAGATAGATAGATAGATAGATAGATAGATAGATAGATAGATAGATAGATAGATAGATAGATAGATAGATAGATAGATAGATAGATAGATAGATAGATAGACAGATAGATAGATAGATAGATAGATAGATAGATAGATAGATAGATAGATAGATAGATAGATAGATAGAAAAAATGGGTAATAAACAGTACAAGAATATCGTATTTTATTGCAAAGGTTTTTATGAAGCTTTTTGAACATTTTGTAGATTGATCGATGGACTGATGTTTTTTATTGCAGCGGTTTAAACAATCGAATAAAAATATAAATTCTAAAGTCTCTACTTTGTTTTCTACTGAATCAAATAGGTTTAGAATTTCAGCCGTTGCCGATTGGCACAGACTATCATGGAACATGGTAACGATGTGTAGTAGTGTGTCAATTTAGTTGTGGGATTAAACGACCTTGTGCATGCAAAAAAGCTTCATTTTAGTTTTTTTTTAGTTTAATAATTAGACGCTTGTAATTAATGATACATAAATTAGGATATAGTATATTAACAGTCGCACATGTTCTAATGCAGGACAAAAGTAAGATAAGCATTTGCAATAACAGGCGGGCGAAAGGTACTGTCACGTAAGTGACGCAATCAAAGCTCAGACGGACGAAAAGTACAAAATTTACGCTTAAACTGTGGCGAGCAAATGACAGCAAATGTTGAGTTGTATTATTTTGCCTTAAATTCGCGACATCAAAAAGAAAAATGCTTTTGTTGCCTCCCTGTGTATCAATTGGTCACGCGGGTTTTCCATGCACCGGTGACACGCAAGAAAAATAAGAATAATCTCAAAATAGACAGAAATTCTTCCACGTAAAAAATTAATTTCAATAAATTCGACATCAAAAAACTCACTTTTGAGGAGTTTCGCTTATTGAAGAACTTTTGGGCTTAGTGAGTCAGACCACCGAATTAAATAGCTGCTAAATGGCCACGAAAAAGTGTCACAGCCTTCGACTGGAATTAGGAAGTGCCGACTTGGGGATTCTGCTCACTCGGGCGGTAACTAATTGCCGGTTCGATGTTTGATTGGTTGATCGTCTATTAGAAGACTGTTGCAGCAGTGGAACTTGCGATTCTGCCGCAGTCTGCTCCTGCTGCTGCTGCTCTGGCTGGCTTTTTTCTTTGGCCTGCAGTTGCTGCTGCTGCTGCTGCTGTTGTTGCTGTTGGAACAGAGCCAGCTGGTGCTGAGGATGTCTCAGCTCCTTGCTGATGAACCGTTCCATTCTGGCGTAGCTCTCCGGCCGTCTCAGGGTGTCCATGTGCTCGCCCTCGACTAGCCAGAGCGGCTCGCGTTTGCAGTGCTCCGGTATGCGTTCGTACAGCTCTTTGGCGTCGCGCAGCTGTATCATCTTATCGTTGTCGCCGTGAATTAGCAGGCAAGGCGAGGCGATGCCTTCAATCTTTTTGATGTTCAAATACGGTTTGATCTTGCCGCACATGATCTGATCGGAATCGGTCATGGTGGCCATGCCGGAACGAACCGCCGAGTCGAGAATGATGCCAGCGACTCGCTCTCTACAGGCCAGATGAATGCTCGGACAGCTGCCGATCGAGCTGCCCATCAAAATGACATTTTTAGCTGACAGACGGAACCGGTCGAGCATGTCCTGATAGACTGATTCAACATTTCTGTAGAGATTTCTCTCCGATGGCCGGCCGGTGCTCCAGCCGTAGCCGCTGTAGTCGTAGGCCAGTACGTTGACGCGAAGATTCCTGGACAGCATGAACAGATAGGGGCACATGTAGCCATTGTCCGAGCTGTTCGAGTGCGAGTAGAGGATTGTGTAGCCCCGGCTAGGTATTTTCGTATAGCGAATGTACATGCACATGATCTGGTGCGAATAATCCGTCTCCAAGCGGTAACAATACACGTGACTATCAACAATGAAGTCCAAGCCGACAAAGCAGGACAGTTGCATTCGAACTTCATCGTTGTACTTGTTCTGATCCGGTTCTTGAGCCAGATGCGGCAGCCACTGCAGGCGTCGTTGCTTATTTGACGGAACCTGGGTCTCAATCTCGTAGCCGGGTTCAGTTGGCGGGAATAGCGAAGCCTTAGCAACTATGCTCGGCGGCCAAGGTGGGCAAATCATTGGACAGATGAAGCAGCAGCAGACTTTTAGCTTCTCGAAGCAGGGCATGTTGTTTTCGTTGCTGATATACGATTTAGGGAAGCTAACATAAATTTATCATTTTAATTTCACCCTCCAGTACAAAAGAGGGCAATAGCGTAGCATTTAATTGTTTAGAAATCCAAAGGCTAAAAGAAACATCGACTGTATTGGAGATTTCAACCATAGAATCGATTTAGATTGCCTTAAATTGACCATGTTGAACTCTCAAGAAAAGATTTACTTGAGGAATAAAGTTACGTTGATTTTTTATCAATGGTTTTCACCCACCGATGGGGGAGCAGGCGGAAGTATTTGCTCATCGGAACCCAAAGCTTTCTGCGTGTACAGTTTTCAGTCTTGAAATTATTCAATCTTTAGGTTGGGAAAAGTTCAGTGAGTTCAATTTAAAGAAAACTTGACCCAGTCGGCGCTCCTCACGATCGCCTCCTCGACCTGAGCGTCAGTGAACAGCAGCAGGCGGCAGGCTCTCAGCTTGCTGTTGTACAGCACGGCTCTGCTGTTGCCTGAGTTAACAGCAGCTGCCATGCACTCGAGTGAGTTGGCCACCTGCAGCAGGTCAGAGTAGCAGTACTCCGAGCTGGGGTTGAAGCTGGTACGATTGAACGAAGTCAGCCGCCACGTGGCAACGGTTGGTTTCGGCAGAGCAGCAGTCGGAGTCCATTCGCACGCGAACCCGCGCAGATTTTCGCAGTTATTGTTGTGAAGGCCGGTAAATGGATTTATCATAATGCAGTTTTCAAAACTGTGCCCCCTAGGTTCTGAAGAAGCCCACAGATAGTCATCGAGTGGAAGGACGCCATTCCCGTTGATCATCTGCCAGCCGGACCTGCTGGTGCCGCGCTCATCAGCCAGGTCAGAGACTCCAAGCCACACTGCACAACTGCAGTTGAGACTCGGCATGCTGCCGATGAGCTTGATTGAGCTGTACGAGTTGACCAGCTCGCCTCCGATCGATGCGCACTGCCGATTAGCTGAGCACCAGGTGTGACTTCGAGTTTTGTTCACGAACACGCACTTGCCGGCCTCGAGGCTGAACGGAGCTGGGCACGGCTGAGCCCTGACTGAAACAAGCTGTCGAATCAATATAATAGTCAAAGGTAGCATAATTATAAAAATTTTTATATTCATTTTGATTGTAATTGATGAATATTTTTTTATCGCTGGAATCGAAAATCGTTTTTGGATGAAGTTAGTTTAATAAGTCCCCCCCTTGGAGTTCATTGGCTGACGTCCCCGGCACGATCATCACAGTTACAAGCTTGTACGTCTCTGATAGGCTATTCGGTAATTTGTCAGTCACTAACTAACAGATTCCAATAAATTAGGAAGTGTACTCCTATCATTAATCCTTGTCAGTAGTGTCTTGGGTGCATTGTAGTAAAAATTATTTTTCTCTCGAAGTCACCAACGTTTTTTTATTAGGAATTCGCACTTTTCTGTTGTAGGTAGAGAGTTGTAAGCACTTAGCACTCTCGGCACACGCTTAATTCGTGAATTCAGCCATCCTAACTTAAATGTTTTGTTATATCGGTTCAACATGGGCCTTTAACAACACCAGCTGCTGGTGTTGTTAAACTTGCCATTAAAAGCACACTTATCAAAGTTATGCACTTGATTAGCGCTTTGGTAAGCATATTTACACTGGCGAACAAACTTATAATCCAGGCAGTCTCAGTATGGGGAGAAAAGTCTCCCCTGGAAGCGTTTGAACTCTTTGCTCAAGAATTTCATGGTGTAGCCGCGACGAGACGAAAAGAAATTAAAAGGAAAATGGGCGAGAGAAAAGGGAGGAAGAGAAACGTTACAGAATCAGGGGCGCGGGGATTAACATTTAGGGACGGAACGAAGGGCCAACTGCCAACAGTAATTTAGGATTTGGGATTGAAAAAGACATGCCGGCTTAAGACAGAAACCTGGGAGCGCGAGATAAATTCGCATGAAGTAGCAAAAAGATTCTTCGTGCCATGCTTGGCTTGTTTTGGACTGATGCCATAGAGTAAATCTAAAGAAAGTTACGCAACCGGAAGTTAAGGTAGCTAGACAAGACACCAGAAAGTGTTTATTTCCCGCACCGGAAGTTGAGAAGGATTTTACGCTGGTCCTATATAATTTATTTTGGATACAAAAATAACATGAATTGGTCAGGGGCTTGTTAAGTAGATTGACACAGTCAGCTAGCTTCAAACCGAGTGCTTCCGCCTTCCAGAAAACAAATTAGATTTATTGTCTGGAGCTGCGCTTCAGATCTTTTCGATTTTTTTCCCTTACCGATCGAGTTAGAAGCAATTTGTCACCAAGTTGCCTTAAAAGGTTTAATTTTGGAAAAAATACTTTTCCTTGAGAATGAGTTTGATTAGCCATCGGGACTCTAAAGTGGTACAAAACAAGATTCTGAAATTCGTTGCAGCCACAGAGTGAGTAGAGATAAAACTTCACAACCCTGTCAATTTATACTTTGATTGATTAGTGCGTCCGTAATTCTATGTAACTAACTTACTTTGTTTTATAGTAGCGTTATTAATAGACAGACAACTAAAAGTTATTCAATTTGAGTCTGCTGCGACTCCAAAGATCTTCAAGTTTAGTTTCAAATTAGCAAGTTATAACCCTCTTAGGTAAGTTGCCCTTCGGCAGGTTTAAGTCCCCTCAGCAAGTTGAAACCCCCTCAGCAAGTTGTAAACCCCCCTCAGCAAGTTGAAACGCCCCTCAGCAAGTTGAAACGCCCCTCAGCAAGTTGAAACCCCCCTCAGCAAGTTGAAACCCCCCTCAGCAAGTTGAAACCCCCTCAGCAAGTTGAAACCCCCCTCAGCAAGTTGAAACCCCCTTCAGCAAGTTTTAAACCCCCTCAGCAAGTTGAAACCCCCCTCAGCAAGTTGAAACCCCCTTCAGCAAGTTTTAAACCCCCTCAGCAAGTTGTAACCCCCCTCAGCAAGTTGTAACCCCCCTCAGCAAGTTGAAACCCCCCTCAGCAAGTTGAAACCCCCCTCAGCAAGTTGAAACCCCCCTCAACCTCAGCAAGTTGAAACCCCCCTCAGCAAGTTGAAACCCCCCTCAGCAAGTTGAAACCCCCCTCAACCTCAGCAAGTTGAAACCCCCCTCAGCAAGTTGAAACCCCCCTCAACCTCAGCAAGTTGAAACCCTCTTAGTAATGTAGCAATCCCATAAGCAAGATTACATCCCCTAGCTTAGCAAGCTAATTTATTTACAATGTTAGTTGCTATAGTGATAAGACACAGCTTTCTATTATCATTAGTACTTCATAAAAGGTAAACTTTAGGTTACATGATTTCTTCGGAGCCGAGAGATCGAGCGAAGCAGGAAAAAAGGTAGCGTAAAATTTTCTTCCATATCTGACCAACCAGTTTGAAGGCTTTTTGGCCATGTCCAATAGGGAGAAAACGCTATTTCTACATCCTTGATTTGACGTGTTTCAGAGATTTTGTGCTCCGTAATGTGCTTCAAATAAAGCATCACTCAGTCCCATACCCGCCCGCATAATTTCGAGTCAGCAGGTGACAAAATATAATAGATTAAAGAAGCCGTCTTATCTGACTCCACCCTCCTAAATTCGCAAGCTATCTACAGATATAATATTTAGCTTTACAGCTTGACTCGCAACAAAAAATGCAATCAAGACCACGCCCTAAATAAGCTATCTGAATCCTATTGTAAAATTAAATTATGCTTCGACAAGTGAAAATTATTTTATTGATTTTACATTTTTTTTGTCCAACCAACTCGGTTACCATGGAAACTCAATCGGCTTCGACAACAACAACAACAACAACCAAAAAACATCCGAAATTTTCTTTGGGTCAATCGTATCGGTCAAATACGTTTTTGATATTTCGAGAGGGTGGCACGTCGGCAACAACTCGAAAGCTGGTCGGACTCGATATTCGACCTGAGGAGTTGCAGTTGCCTACCGTGAGAGCCTACCTGGGTATTCAGTACGCTGCGGTGGGCAAAATGGAAACTCGAACGCTCCATCGATTCGCGCGATCCGTGGCCGCTATGAAGTACAACTACTACGCCTCGGATAGTACATTTTACATGGATAAATTTCAGCCGGTGTGTCCGCAAAATTATCCCAACGATGGAGCCTACAACTCGGCGAAGTATTCGGCTCACGTGCGACGCCTACTCTCTCATCTGAGACAGCAGGATGAGGAATGCCTCTACCTGAATGTGTACACACCTGTGCTTGGTGAGTGAGTCTCTTGAGCCTCTACCTGAATGTGTTCACACCTGTGCTGGGTGAGTGAGTCTCTTGAGCCTCTACCTGAATGTGTACACACCTGTGCTGGGTGAGCGAGTCTCTGAGCCTCTGTACCTGAATGTGTACACACCTGTGCTGGGTGAGCGAGTCTCTGAGCCTCTGTACCTGAATGTGTACACACCTGTGCTGGGTGAGTGAGTCTCTTGAGCCTCTACCTGAATGTGTACACACCTGTGCTGGGTGAGTGAGTCTCTTGAGCCTCTACCTGAATGTGTACACACCTGTGCTAGGTGAGTGAGTCTCTTGAGCCTCTACCTAAATGTGTACACATTCGTGCTAGGTGAGTGAGTCTCTTGAGCCTCTACCTGAATGTGTACACACCTGTGCTAGGTGAGTGAGTCTCTTGAGCCTCTACCTGAATGCGTACACACCTGTGCTAGGTGAGTGAGTCTCTTGAGCCTCTACCTGAATGTGTACACACCTGTGCTAGGTGAGTGAGTCTCTTGAGCCTCTACCTGAATGCGTACACACCTGTGCTAGGTGAGTGAGTCTCTTGAGCCTCTACCTGAATGTGTACACACCTGAGCTGGGTGAGCGAGTCTCTGAGCCTCTACCTGAATGTGTACACACCTGAGCTGGGTGAGCGAGTCTCTGAGTCTCTGTACCTGAATGTGTACACACCTGTGCTGGGTGAGCGAGTCTCTGAGTCTCTGTACCTGAATGTGTACACACCTGTGCTGGGTGAGCGAGTCTCTGAGTCTCTGTACCTGAATGTGTACACACCTGTGCTGGGTGAACAAGTCTCTGAGCCTCTGTACCTGAATGTGTACACACCTGTGCTAGGTGAGCAAGTCTCTGAGCCTCTGTACCTGAATGTGTACAGACGTGTATCGACTGCATTTTCCCCAAGATTTTAGGAGTTGCATTTACCTGAGTAGTGTCTATTTGAAGTGAATTTTTGTAATTATTTTCCATTATTCAACTTTCTAAGCATCAAAAAGATCCCAATTTTATTAGTACAACCGCTCTGTCAATCACTCTGTGATAACAGATACGACCTTTTCACATTTCAATCTATAATGACGTCTTCAACTTTATATCCAGGATGATAATGCCATTAGTAACTAGGCAAAGGTTGATAGCCGAAACAATTAGTTAGTTAATAAAGTGGTCGGCATTTTGACTTGGTTAGACAAAGCTCAATGGCCGATTCGCTTCCCCTCGTGAACAAAAAAAAAGTTCCCAATGGAAGTCACGATGGATAGAGAGAGAACAAAGCCTTTACAATTGAGTCTAGGACCCGCATAGATACTATTCAACTGACAAAGAATGCAGATTTGCTTTGAAGTTGGGTACTTTCATTTCCGTCCAATCTGGACAATCACGCACGAATTTGATCAGAGTAGAAAGCAGACTGCGGTCACAGTTGCAGTAACCATTTTATTGACTTTTATTAAAGCCAGTTAGCTAGGTACACTACCAGGTGGTTGTAAGGTTCTGATAACATCGTATTTTTTGGAGTCACCATCTTTAATTTGATTATATTTTACCGGGAAAAAGTTTGCTACGAAGAAATTAATACTATTCAACTGGAAGAAAACTAAAAGAAATATCGTACAAGTTTTAGTGGTCCCGTAATTATAAAAAGAGCAGGATTACCAACAATAAAGACATTAAAAGCTTAATTAAGCACAATAATTTGCACTTTTTATAAGATTTCAACTACGTAGTTGCCGTTTAAGTTGTGCCAAACAGAGAGCGATAATAAAGGAAATGCGACAGCTTTCTTTGTTGCCCAACCGACCACTTCACTTAGTGAAAATAAGTGAATAAGAAAGTGCGAAAAAAAACTGATTTGATATGCGGGTGGCACGCAGTGAGCGATCTATTTAGAGGAGAAGAGAGGAGAGGAGAGGAGAGGAGAGGAGAGGAGAGGAGAGGAGAGGAGAGGAGAGGAGAGGAGAGGAGAGGAGAGGAGAGGAGAGGAGAGGAGAGGAGAGGAGAGGAGAGGAGAGGAGAGGAGAGGAGAGGAGAGAAGAGGAGAGGAGAGGAGAGGAGAGGAGAGGAGAGGAGAGGAGAGAATTACGAGTAGATGCACTTTAATTTTTGCACATTCTTTTCTGTGCAAATGCAGAAAATAAAAACAAATCTCGGTTACCTGAAGCAGAATTGTCAAAAGGCTGAATCGTCATGACTCTGTTAAGAAAGGTAAAAAATTCATAATTGATAATAAAAACAAAATTTGAATTAAAATTTTCAGCCAAAACGCACTACGGAACAAGTTATTCGAACAATAATCGGCAAAGCAGTCGGTTGCTACCCGTCCTGGTGTTTGTTCACGGCGACAGCTATCTGTGGGGCTCGGGAAATCCGTACGATTTGAGCACATTCTGCGCTGTCAGCGAATCAGTTGGAGTCACCCTGAACTATCGATTGGGAAGTTTGGGTAAGTGAATTGCTTAATATTTGTGAAACTCAGGTAGTTCTACCTTAATGGTAGTGTCTGAAGTAGCTTCGGGTAGATTTACGTTTAAGGGTAGCGTCTGGAATGAGTAGCTTCAGGTACCTTCAGGGGTAGTGTTTGATGTAGCTTCAGGTAGTTTTAGCATCAGGGGTAGTGTTTGATGTACTTCAGGTATTTTTACTTTCAGGGGTTGTGTTTGAAGTAGCTTTAGGTACCTTCAGGGGTAGTGTCTGGAGTAGCTTCAGGTACCTTCAGGGGTATAGTGTCTGATGTAGCTTTAGGTACTTTTAAATTCAGTAAAAAATAGGTACTGTTAGGTAAATTTAGGTACTTTTAAATTCGGTGGGGGTAGTGTCTGAAATATTTTTGGTGCTTTGAGTAGCTTCCGGTAGTAATATCTTCAGAAAATAATTATGGATTATTCTTTTAGTTTTTTTTTCTTTGAATTTTAACTGCATTTTCGATGCTTGTCGCATAGTACTTTCAGAGGTAATTTACTGAGTAGTTTTACAATGTCAATAATAGACAAAACTTACAAACTATTAGCATCGAATAATGGCAGGATTTCTCTCCGCCGACTCCACGGAAGCACCCGGCAACTACGCGCTGATGGATTTGCGCGATGCCCTACAGTGGGTTCGGGCGAATATCCGTCAATTTGGCGGCGATCACAGGCGGGTTGCACTGATGGGTCACGGCTACGGGTCGGCTCTGGCCTCGCTGCTCATGGCCTCCAGATTCGCTAAGGGTAGGTCGGGCGCACTTGAAAATCTTATGCTTAATTGAGCGCTTAAGAGTCGGTAGATTGAGCAGATTTAGAGGGAAGAAATAGTTGAAACTACTCGGAAGATGCAAAGACTAAAATACCCAAAAACGTTTAAACTTGTCTTGATCAAAGAACTTTAGCGACCTGAATTATTCTGCATCGGTGATTCAGTGATGTTGATAAGGAGCTGGATGTGTACGATTTAGTGACGTAATTAATTTAGTATTTTTTGTTTAGTTAGTTAGTTAGTTAGTTAGTTAGTTAGTTAGTTAGTTAGTTAGTTAGTTAGTTAGTTAGTTAGTTAGTTAGTTAGTTAGTTAGTTAGTTAGTTAGTTAGTTAGTTAGTTAGTTAGTTAGTTAGTTAGTTAGTTAGTTAGTTAGTTAGTTAGTTAGTTAGTTAGTTAGTTAGTTAGTTAGTTAGTTAGTTAGTTAGTTAGTTAGTTAGTTAGTTAGTTAGTTAGTTAGTTAGTTAGTTAGTTAGTTAGTTAGTTAGTTAGTTAGTTAGTTAGTTAGTTAGTTAGTTAGTTAGTTAGTTAGTTAGTTAGTTAGTTAGTTAGTTAGTTAGTTAGTTAGTTAGTTAGTTAGTTAGTTAGTTAGTTAGTTAGTTAGTTAGTTAGTTAGTTAGTTAGTTAGTTAGTTAGTTAGTTAGTTAGTTAGTTAGTTAGTTAGTTAGTTAGTTAGTTAGTTAGTTAGTTAGTTAGTTAGTTAGTTAGTTAGTTAGTTAGTTAGTTAGTTAGTTAGTTAGTTAGTTAGTTAGTTAGTTAGTTAGTTAGTTAGTTAGTTAGTTAGTTAGTTAGTTAGTTAGTTAGTTAGTTAGTTAGTTAGTTAGTTAGTTAGTTAGTTAGTTAGTTAGTTAGTTAGTTAGTTAGTTAGTTAGTTAGTTAGTTAGTTAGTTAGTTAGTTAGTTAGTTAGTTAGTTAGTTAGTTAGTTAGTTAGTTAGTTAGTTAGTTAGTTAGTTAGTTAGTTAGTTAGTTAGTTAGTTAGTTAGTTAGTTAGTTAGTTAGTTAGTTAGTTAGTTAGTTAGTTAGTTAGTTAGTTAGTTAGTTAGTTAGTTAGTTAGTTAGTTAGTTAGTTAGTTAGTTAGTTAGTTAGTTAGTTAGTTAGTTAGTTAGTTAGTTAGTTAGTTAGTTAGTTAGTTAGTTAGTTAGTTAGTTAGTTAGTTAGTTAGTTAGTTAGTTAGTTAGTTAGTTAGTTAGTTAGTTAGTTAGTTAGTTAGTTAGTTAGTTAGTTAGTTAGTTAGTTAGTTAGTTAGTTAGTTAGTTAGTTAGTTAGTTAGTTAGTTAGTTAGTTAGTTAGTTAGTTAGTTAGTTAGTTAGTTAGTTAGTTAGTTAGTTAGTTAGTTAGTTAGTTAGTTAGTTAGTTAGTTAGTTAGTTAGTTAGTTAGTTAGTTAGTTAGTTAGTTAGTTAGTTAGTTAGGTTAGTTAGTTAGTTAGTTAGTTAGTTAGTTAGTTAGTTAGTTAGTTAGTTAGTTAGTTAGTTAGTTAGTTAGTTAGTTAGTTAGTTAGTTAGTTAGTTAGTTAGTTAGTTAGTTAGTTAGTTAGTTAGTTAGTTAGTTAGTTAGTTAGTTAGTTAGTTAGTTAGTTAGTTAGTTAGTTAGTTAGTTAGTTAGTTAGTTAGTTAGTTAGTTAGTTAGTTAGTTAGTTAGTTAGTTAGTTAGTTAGTTAGTTAGTTAGTTAGTTAGTTAGTTAGTTAGTTAGTTAGTTAGTTAGTTAGTTAGTTAGTTAGTTAGTTAGTTAGTTAGTTAGTTAGTTAGTTAGTTAGTTAGTTAGTTAGTTAGTTAGTTAGTTAGTTAGTTAGTTAGTTAGTTAGTTAGTTAGTTAGTTAGTTAGTTAGTTAGTTAGTTAGTTAGTTAGTTAGTTAGTTAGTTAGTTAGTTAGTTAGTTAGTTAGTTAGTTAGTTAGTTAGTTAGTTAGTTAGTTAGTTAGTTAGTTAGTTAGTTAGTTAGTTAGTTAGTTAGTTAGTTAGTTAGTTAGTTAGTTAGTTAGTTAGTTAGTTAGTTAGTTAGTTAGTTAGTTAGTTAGTTAGTTAGTTAGTTAGTTAGTTAGTTAGTTAGTTAGTTAGTTAGTTAGTTAGTTAGTTAGTTAGTTAGTTAGTTAGTTAGTTAGTTAGTTAGTTAGTTAGTTAGTTAGTTAGTTAGTTAGTTAGTTAGTTAGTTAGTTAGTTAGTTAGTTAGTTAGTTAGTTAGTTAGTTAGTTAGTTAGTTAGTTAGTTAGCCCCGTTTCAAGCCCCGTTTATCCCGCAGTTGACAACCAAGAATCGTTTCTCGGTGTGCACAGCCTAATCCTATTAGGCGGGACTGGACTGGCGCCCTGGGCACTTGCTGATCCCCAAGAAGCTCGAGTCTTTGCCAGGCAACTTTTAGAGGAAGTCGTACGAACGGGGCAATTGTCCAAAAATCGAACGGAGTCTTCGTCAGCCGATTTTGACAGTCCAGTCAACTCGATGTCTCTTCGTCAACTCCTAACAGCGGCCAGGCGACTACCTGCCGCCGATATTCTAACCGCCGAGCGCCGACTGCTGCCGTCCAGTCGCCGTGGAAGCCTGTGCCCGCAGATCCTCGGCCCAGTGAGCGCCGACTCCAGCTTCTTTCAGTCGAACAATTTGAGCCAAGAGATTGCTTCGCGACGTTCAGCTTTTTCTCGAGTTAATCTTCTAGTTGGATTCTCCACTAGCTCGGCCGGGCATCTGCTGATGAGGAACCTGACCGGATCAAACAAGACGGACATCACTGAACGCCTGGTGCGAGCTTTGCTGCCCCATAGCTTCGTGCGCCCCGTAGCTGTCAGACTGCTCGACGCAGTCTACGATGTGGACGAGGCGTCAAACGTTGATGAAGCTGAAGCGATGAAAACTACTCAGGCCATGGTGTCTGACGGTCTGTTTGGTTGGCCGTGCATTTCCACAGCGCTGGGTCACAGCAGCGTCGAGTCTGTCGGCAGCAAAGCTTACGTCGGCATTTTCCATAGCGCCAACGCTGGTTGGTGGCTGGAGGATCTGGCGATGGTGTTAGGCGAGCCGGTTCTGTCAGATGACACCTGGCAGAGTGCGGTTGCGCTGAGGCGCTACAGCGTCTTTGAAGCCGATCGGGCAACTTCAGCGGCTGCTATGCGATACTTTGCGAGCTTTGTTGCTACGGGGTGAGTTTTTGCCAAGGACGCCTTGAGTAGAAGGACGGGACACTTCGTTTCTTGGAAAGTTTTTGGATTCCAATTTTCGCGACAAAAAATACACTACGGAGATAGGAAATTCGCAGATTTGTGACAGAAAATTAAAGATTGCGATCGATTGGAAGCAGATGCAAATATCTACTTCTTACTCTATGGAACAATGTACGTCTTGATTTGTGAAAAATTGATCTTCCTATTATTTTTATTGATATTGATTCACTTTCTTCAAAACCTACAAACTGACAAATCGCTAATCCAGAGAGAATCAGACATTGACATGTGACTAAACCAGCAAAATTATCCACAATACTGATTGATAGAAATCTTCTTTGAATCAAACAAACTTCGTTAGAAGAGGATTAGAACCTGCTTAGCAGGTGAAATATTATTTTATTGAAACTATAATTTTCGAAAAATGCTTTTACAATTTAAGGATTAAGACCTACGTAGTTCGATAGAGTAAGAGGGCAGGAACCACACATCAAAAGATGAGATTTGCATCTGCTTTCAATCGAGCGCAATCTTTAATTTTATGTCGAAAAACTGCAAATTTCCGATTTCCGAAGTGTATTTTTTCGCGAAAATTTGACTCTAAAAACTTTCCAAGAAACGAAGTGTCCCGTCCTTCTACTTAAGGTGTCCTTGGTTTTTGCTTGGGGATTGATAATTTTTCTCATGCCGTGAAATTGATTTATTAATTTATTACTAAATACCCTAAAGTGTAAAAATGCACCAGTTCCAACCCCGATTTTGTCAATCTAGCGATCCCAATCTGCCGGAAAGCAACGAGACAGTGTCGTTAGCTAATGAACAACGGGAGAGTCTAATCGCTGGAAAAATGATTGAATGGCCACAATTTGAGTCTAAATCGCAAAAATATATGTATTTTGGTAAGTTACATGCAAATGACTTAATTTGGTTTTAAGCTCTTATAATTTAAGTCAAGTTACAACACAGTACTGTAGATTTGAAGATAGGCTTGCAGCAAGATTGTTTTGTCATTTCGACATCATTTCTTGACTTCGACCAAGATTTAATGTTTATTAAGGGAGCACCCCATTTGCCTGCGGGCCGTTTGCCGGCCGACGTTTGCCTGCCAGGTATTAGCCGGCTGGAGTTTTTCCGACAACTTATAAATACTTTTCTGATGTAGTATTAGTACAATGCATGAATTTCTCGCGGATTCTCAGTTTGCCGACCGACGTTTGTTGGTTACCGTTTTCACTGCAGTTTGCACTCGGTACATTTCGATTTGTTTACACGTACGAACGTGTAAATATGCATGTTTATACATGTACATTTATACAAAACGTACAGCATTTATCTAGCTAGTACTGTAAGTATATCCTGTAACCAGAAAAAAACAAAAATTATAGTGATCGTTCTGGAAGTTAACCGCTTCATATCCACAATTTGTGTGTATTTACGGGTGTTTTCACGAAAAATCTGGCCTTAACTTTCCTCTTTCACCTTACAGCGCCTGAATATCTCTATCATTTAGCGATTTAAAAACCCATCAAAACTTAACATGCATCTGAATAGCAAGAAGTAATGTAGCAGGTCCATTCAATACCTTACAGGTATTTCTTTTTTGGAATCATGAAAGTGGCATTTTAGGCCCCCTTCGTGCACTTAAATAATTGTAACAGATTTATGTCTCAGAAATAAACTTATGGGTAAACTTTTTGCGGAATATGAGTATTAATTTACTGACAACATATTGTGAAGTCATATATCATTCGCATGCTGTTCTCTCTGCTTGATAATTGGTATATATTCGTGCACTCGCGACAATAGAAGAAAAGGAACCGACCCCCTTCCGCATAGCTTGTCGGAATCCAGTACCGTAGAACCGCGAGAGCTGTGAAAGTGTTGTTAGAATTAGAGAGAGAATAGATTGCAGGTAGAGTAAGCGAAAGTGAGCAACATAAAGTAATTTGTAAAAAATGAACGGTCCCGTCCTACTCCAAGTGGTCCATGAGAAATTCATGCATTTTACTAATACTACATCAGAAAAGTATTTATAAGTTGTCGGAAAAACTCCAGCCGGCAAACATCCGGCAGGCAAACGTCGGCCGGCAAAATGCCCGCAGGCAAAATTCGTAGACCCGTTTATTACAAGGATGCAGAATTTAAAATAAGAAGCTTCAATCATGGACAGTGAGTCCGTAAGAAAGCTATTGGAATAATACCCTTTCTGCGCTGCTATATTTAGAAATTTGAGCAATTGCGTAACTGGTGACGTCAACTAATGGTTATAGAATAGACGAAAAATGCAAAAGACCGAAAATAAAAGCACGTCTTTGTGGAGCCCTTTTTACAGTTTCTATTCTAATACTTTTCTCGCGGGGTTTTCCGAAAATACGAGTCTACGCACGAACACACACGTTTATGTACACATAAGATAGGAGTAGACAGCGATTCTATTTTTAGAAACATTGTTAGCGTGCTTGACTCAGCAGTGTACATTAGCTAGTGATTAATTCGTAGCTATGTACATCCGAAGCCCAGCTAGGGAACTAAGCTAAGCCTTCTTAAGAGAGTGTAACTTAGTTAATAAAACGACTTAAACAATCAAAATACATAATTAAAAAAACAGGTCATACCGCTGGTCAACCTTCCATTCGAGGCTTCTACCGTTCGCAACAAATGCGTATTTGGCAGCACCATTTGCCTGCCATTGTTGACAATGTTACCAATATAATCATTCGACAGCAATTGTCAACTAGAGGCAACAACAATAGTAGGCCTAGTTACTTGAATTCGAACTGTCAATCTTGGTCGCCAGTTACTAAGGCAACGCATTCAACAACAACAACAAGAGCACCGCCAGGCCCAGCTGGCAGCGCAACTTCGAAGCCAATCAGCTGGCGTCCAAAGCTGACGGAATTCGTCACGGACGGTGACGAATCGTTCGCCCTGATCGTGAGTGTCGGCTGCAGCCTGCTGGCGCTGAACTGCCTCACCCTGCTAGGCGTCTGCCTGGCTATCAGCCGGCTCCGCTTGGAGCGTCGACGAATTCAACGACAACTAAATCGACGATCAAACTCTGGTAGCAGAGGACACAACAGGCCGCGGTCTAGAGGACGTCAAGGACGTCATCACCGCGAAGTTCGAAACGACTACTCCGAAGGAGACGATGGAATCGATATAGTCGAGGAGTTCCGTCGCGGGGCGAAGTTGCCCGACGACCAGGTCGAGGCTGAAGACGGCCACGCTGGCTGCGATGGACGCGGCGGGGCAGCAGCGGCGGGGCAACCTCTGCCGCTGCCGCCGCCACCGCCGCTGTTGTTGATGATGTCCAACAGTAGCAGCCAATGTCCCGGCTACGTCAATTGCGACTACTGGTTCGAGAAGATGGACAACAACAGCAGCAGCGCTCGAAGTTCAAGCCGATGCAATGCCCAAACCACTATGGTTTGATTTAGACTACTTACGCACGTACCAGACTACTGACTAGTAGAGAGAGTCGAAATTTAATTGATTTTTGTTTTAAAAATTTTAAAATTCTGTAAATTTTAATAAAATACGTCGTAATAATTAAACACCCGATCTTTCGACCAGATGTACAGCCAACGGCACAGCCGCAGCTAGTTGCGCAAACCATCCGAGAGCTGTGTACAGCTAGCTGTTCAGTCCTGACGGGCTGGAGGGGCCGCAACAACCATCCTAATTTGTCCCAGCTCAAACTGTTACCCGATCTCAGCTGGGTGGGACTGAAGCAATGCGGGATTAAGTGCTTTGCTTAACTGGGCACAAATTTGGGACTCGAACCCACGACCTAAAGCTACAACTCCAGGTTATTTGTGCACCCATCTAGAATCGTTTTCTTAATTAATAAAAAACCAATTAACAACACGTAAGACGGTTCATATTCTTTTTGTTTTTTAATTTTTAAAAATTAACTTACTTCTTAATAGAGTTTAGTGTATTTTTTAATTTAAAAAAACCTGCACATCAGTTGCAGTTAGGAAGTTGTTGTACTTATAATATTCTATTTCCCAAAAAAGTTTTTATTATTATATTATTTAAATACTATTTTAACAGATAACAAATATAAATGTTGCAATATTTTAAAGTTAAAAGTTGTTACATGTTAGTTATGCTATGCTAACGTCTAGAATAAACAAGATAACAGAAATCAACATTTATTCTATAAGCATATGATCTGAGCAGAGCAGATATTAGTGGACAGTAAGATAAAAAAATATTGAATGTTAGATTTCTATTATTTCAGACGAGGTAGAAAACTGGGTAAAGAATGAGGCGGAGTAGAGAGAATGGAGAAGGTAGATAAAAGAGAGTAGAAAGGGTAGAGAGGGTAGAGAAGAGAGGGTAGAGGGGGTAGATATCGATATGAGATAGCAGAGAGGGTAGAGAGAGTAGAGAAGAGAGGGTAGAGGGTAGATATGAGATGGTGGAGAGGGTAGAGAAGAGAGGGTAGAGAGGGTAGATAAGAGGGTAGATAAAAGAGGGTAAAGAGGGTAGATATGAGAGGGTAGAAAGGGTAGAATAGAGAGGGTAGAGTCGAAGGTTAGATAGCACAGACGCGATGGTGGATAAGTTAATGGAGTTAGCGAACGCGACGCAGTGGTTATGCTCAATCATAGAAAATAAAACTTATTTTTTTGTTCCTAAAAATAAAAGTAGACATTCAATCTGGCAGTAAACATAAATAAGCAAAGTTTGAACAATTTGGAAGCAGGTAGGCAATTGCCCTGAACAGACATACTGAGACAGTAGCGAAGCTATGTACAATAAGACAGCGAAATTTCGCCAGATCAATCAATCAATCAATCAATCAATTAATCAATCAATCGATCAATCAATCAATCAATTAATCAATCAATCAATCAATCAATCAATCGATCGATCAATCAATCAATCAATCGATCGATCATTGACTGGCTGTTGGACCGGCGGGTTCATCCGCCACCAAAGCTGAATAGGCCGGCGGTGGTTCGTCGATCTCAGCCGCCAGATTGGCCACGCCGCCGGTCGGGGCTGCGGCTGACGCGGCGGCAGCGGCGGTATAATCTGGAGGCGGCGCCGCCTCGGAGCTGTAGGCCGGCGGAGGCGGCGGCTGTAGGCCAAGCACGCGTTGCCAGGAATCATCGTTGGCATGGCAACCGTCTGAATGAATGTCGGCCTCGGTGTCGGCCAAGTTATTGCTGGCGTTGGCGCGGCGGAGACGGCGGCGGCGGCGTTGCTTCTGAGGCGCCGGCGCGGTTGAGCCAGTCCAGGCTGATGCGTCGGTCATGGCTGCAGGCGAGGGGGTGAGTGAGTGAGTGAGTGAGTGAGTGAGTGAGTGAGTGAGTGAGTGAGTGAGTGAGTGAGTGATTGAGTGAGTGATTGAGTGAGTGATTGAGTGAGTGAATGAGTGAGTGATTAAGTGAATGAGTGAATGAGTGAGTGAGTGAGTGAGTGAGTGAGTGAATAAGTGAGTGAGTGAGTGAGTAAGTGAGTGAATGAGTGAATGAGTAAGTGAGTGAGTGAGTGAGTGAGTGAGTGAGTGAGTGAGTGGGTGAGTGAGTGGGTGAGTGAATGAGTGAATGAGTAAGTGAGTGAGTGAGTGAGTGAGTGAGTGAGTGAGTGAGTGAGTGAGTTAGTGAGTGAGTAAGTGAATGAGTGAGTGAGTGAGCAAATGAGTGAATGAGTGATTGAGTGAATGAGTGATTGAGTGAGTGAGTGAGTGAGTGAGTGAGTGAGTGAGTGAACAAGAGGTCAGCAGCAATTCAAAGAACGCAACCAGAACAGAGCTTGGTGACAAGCTCACTAACCAATAGCAGGATCCCTAACTCGACCGCTTCTCTGTCGGCAACAATTGTGTTTCAGCGGACCCTTGCAGTTTTTGAGCAGATAGCTGGACAGGTAGCAAAGCACCACGGCGCCTGAGATGCCCAGCCCGACGTAGAGCACACTGGATGTTTTGTGGTGTTTATTGACATGTACATGCGCGATAACCCATTTTAAGTGACCTAAAAAATCTAAGTCTATGCGGACCTTTCAGAACTAAAACTCTTAAACTAACAGTGGAATTAATTAAAAATTTCCAAGCAGCAGAACAAAAATCGATTACGTAATATCGGAAATAACTTTCAAGTCATTTAACTGAGCTATCGTACATGTTTTTGATAAATTTAGCAAACAAAGCGTACATTTTCTTATTAACGAGTGTAATTAATAAGCGACGTATTTTTCTCTACAAATAAAATAGTAACTCACTAACGCCACAATTCCTCCGGAGCGCACGCGTTGCTATTGGCAACACTCAGACTGCAGTCGCTGCAGCAGTACTGAGTGGTGGCATTGGCACTCTTACGACAACAATAATTCCGGCATCGAACGTAGAATGTTTGTTGGGAATTGACAAACGTCGTGATGATGCAGGGCTCCGAGGCGGATGCTGCGGATTGGGGGGAAGTCTAGAATTAATTGGCAACAAGACTCGATAAAACTCGACCATGTACCAGAGATGCACCCATCCTAAATTTTTCCCAGCTCAAACTAGTACCCAATTCCAGATTGTCTCCTTAGAGCTGGTACTCGAACTCACGACCTTCCGATTATGAGACAGATGCCCTAGCCAGTAGGCTATTACTCCTGATCTAGAAGATGTCATTCTACATTCTAATTTAAATATGGAATTCAACGCTGGCTGGTAGATTTTCAACAAACAAATTTAGAATCTGGAAGATCCTATAGGAGCAATCTGGACTATCAACAGAGTTTGCGCTTACCTCCACTGCTGGTCAGCAGCCAAGACGCAATAATAACCATAGTTGAACTAATTAATGCGGTCATGTCTAGGCCTATGGCCATGTTGATAAACAGAGCCAAAAGAAGTTGTTTTTCTCGGATAAAGCAATGCACACACAACTAAGCAGGCAGATGGCAGGTATATATATGCAATCACTCCACACACACACACACACGCACAAACGCACTACTCTTTCTTTTCTCTGCAAGTTAACCTCTTCTTGTTCTCGTAAGAATAATTAAAATGGTTTTGTTCGTCAATCTGCTTGCTCTCTGAGCTCAGCCCGTTGCAACAAAGCGAACCGACTCACCCTGTGCACTGCCCAACCAACGAACAGCTCTATTGTGTACAAACGTGTGCTACTTGCGTCTTCGCAACGAACCAACTCTCTACACAGGCACGCTGGACCAGCTACGAGCCAGTTCTTCTATATTGTATATTGCGAAGTCTCTGAGTCTCTCTCGTTTGCTCTCTTACCCCCTGCCCTGCCCTGTTCTCCTCCCCCTGCTTGTGTACGTTCCGATTCTAATAGCTAAGCTCTCGCCATTTTAAGAAAATTGAAGTCGTCATATAAATTCGATGTACAATAATTACATATTCTTTTTTTTCATAATGCAGCAATGAGAACTTCAAATTAAATAAGAGTCATTGTACTTTATTGAATTTAAACTCGCAAAATGCATTAACTCGAGTACATTTTAGAATAAAACGAAAATCGAAGAGAGTTCAAGAAATGAAGGAATGAAGGGATGGTTAAAGTGACTCGGTCAAGAAATGAAGGAATGAAGGGATGCTTAAAGTGAATTGGTCAAGAAATGAAGAGATGAAGGGATGGTTAAAGTGACTCGGTCAAGAAATGAAGGGATGAAGGGATGCTTAAAGTGAATTGGTCAAGAAATGCAGGGATGAAGGGATGGTAAAAGTGACTAGGTCAAGAAATGAAGGGATAAAGGGATGGTTAAAGTGACTAGGTCAAGAAATGAAGAGATGAAGGGATGGTTAAAGTGACTCGGTCAAGAAATGAAGGGATGAAGGGATGGTAAGAGTGACTAGGTCAAGAAATGAAGGGATGAAGGGATGGTTAAAGTGACTCGGTCAAGAAATGAAGGGATGAAGGGATGGTAAAAGTGACTAGGTCAAGAAATGAAGGGATGAAGGGATGGTTAAAGTGACTCGGTCAAGAAATGAAGGGATGAAGGGATGGTTAAAGTGACTCGGTCAAGAAATGAAGGGATGAAGGGATGGTTAAAGTGACTCGGTCAAGAAATGAAGGGATGAAGGGATGCTTAAAGTGACTCGGTCAAGAAATAAAGGGATGAAGCGATGAAGGGATGGTTAAAGTGATTCGGTCAAGAAATGAATGGATGAAGGGAGGGTTAAAGTGATTCGGTCAAGAAATGAATGGATGAAGGGAGGGTTAAAGTGAATCAGTCAAGAAATGCAGGGATGAAGGGATGGTTACAGTGACTCGGTCAAGAAATGAAGGGATGAAGGGATGGTTAAAGTGACTCGGTTAAGAAATGAAGGAATAAAGGGATGGTTGCAGTGACTCGGTCAAGAAATGAAGGGATGAAGGGAGGGTTGCAGTGACTCGGTCAAGAAATTAAGAGATGAAGGGATGGTTAAAGTGACTCGGTAAAGAAATGAAGGGATGAAGGGATGCTTAAAGTGACTCGGTCAAGAAATGAAGGGATGAAGGGATGTTTAAAGTGACTCGGTCAAGAAATGAAGGGATGAAGGGATGGTTAAAGTGACTCGGTCAAGAAATGAAGGGATGAAGGGATGGTTGCAGTGACTTAGTCAAGAAATAAAGGGATGAAGGGATGGTTAAAGGGACTCGGTCAAGAAACGAAGGGATGAAGGGATGGTTAAAGGGACTCGGTCAAGAAACGAAGGGTTGAAGGGATGGTTAAAGTGACTGGGTCAAGAAATGAAGGGATGAAGGGATGTTTAAAGTGACTCGGTCAAAAAATGAAGGGATGAAAGGATGGTTAAAGTGACTCGGTCAAGAAATGAAGGGATGAAGGGATGGTTAAAGTGACTCGGTCAAGAAATGAAGGGATGAAGGGATGTTTAAAGTGACTCGGTTAAGAAATGAAGGGATGAAGGGATGGTTAAAATGACTCGGTCAAGAAATGAAGGAATGAAAGGATGGTTAAAGTGATTCGGTCAAGAAATGAAGGGATGAAGGGATGGTTAAAGTGACTCGGTTAAGAAATGAAGGGATTAAAGGATGGTTAAAGTGACTCGGTCAAGAAATGAAGGGATGAAGGGATGGTTAAAGTGACTCGGTCAAGAAATGAAGGGATGAAGGGAGGGTTAAAGTGACTGAGTCAAGAAATGAAGGGATGAAGGGATGGTTAAAGTGACTCGGTCAAGAAATGAAGGGATGAAGGGATGGTTAAAGTGACTGAGTCAAGAAATGAAGGGATGAAGGAAAGGTTGCAGTGGCTGTCTAAAGAAGTGAAGCAATCGCT
Source organism: Macrostomum cliftonense (assembly GCA_950096795.1). NCBI lineage: Eukaryota > Metazoa > Platyhelminthes > Macrostomidae > Macrostomum > Macrostomum cliftonense. Next base: position 76,489 of record CATNEM010000154.1, read on the forward strand.
AATCAAGAAATAAATTCAGCTAATTATCCCAGTTAGGGATAGATCAGATGCCAAAGTGCTCAAACAGGGACTGCAGCAGCAGGGACAAACGGCCCCCACTGGCTGTGCAAGACGTCTCCGCCCGCGACTCTAAACGATGAAAAATTTTGGCGCACTGCGGAGTCGGACTAGCCAATAAAGAGCGCAGTAGCTTAACAACGGTTGCTAGGGTGAGCTCGCCGCGTAACCAAGCCAAATTGTTGGGAAAATTCAGACTGAGACGATTGTTAGACACGCAGATTGAGGTTTCGGACAGGCGGACTAGAGCGGACTCAATTGCGGGACAGGCTAGAGCGGACAGGTTCCGATGCTGGAGCAGTGAGTGGAGAACCTCCTGATCCAGGCAGAGCAGGGCGACGTGACTGAAGCGGGGAATTGAGTTTTGGGTTTGGAATATGGATTATGAACTTGTCAAAATTTTATAAGCCAAATTGAAAGGGTTGCTGCGGGTTTTTTAGGACGTTTGAAGAGCTCATTGATTTTTTATATATTCTAGTCAGTGCCTGCGACATTAGATTCTAGACTGGAGGTCATCAGATTCTAGCATGGGGGTCATTGAATTCCAATCTGGGGTAATTGGATTTTAGTCTGGGGGTCATTGGATTCTAGTCTGCAGGGGTCATGGGATTCTAGTCTGCAGGGGTCATTGGATTCTAGTCTGGGGGTCATTGGATTCTAGTCTGCAGGGGTCATTGGATTCTAGTCTGGGGGTTCATTGGATTCTAGTCTGGGGGTCATTGGATTCTAGTCTGCAGGGGTCATTGGATTCTAGTCTGGGGGTCATTGGATTCTAGTCTGGGGGTCATTGGATTCTAGTCTGGGGGTCATTGGATTCTAGTCTGGGGGTCATTGGATTCTAGTCTGGGGGTCATTGGATTCTAGTCTGGGGGTCATTGGATTCTAGTCTGGGGGTCATCAAATTCTAGTATGGGGGTCATTGAATTCCAATCTGGGGTAATTGGATTCTAGTCTGGGGGTCATTGGATTCTAGTCTGCAGGGGTCATGGGATTCTAGTCTGCAGGGGTCATTGGATTCTAGTCTGGGGGTCATTGGATTCTAGTCTGCAGGGGTCATTGGATTCTAGTCTGGGGGTCATTGGATTCTAGTCTGGGGGTCATTGGATTCTAGTCTGCAGGGGTCATTGGATTCTAGTCTGGGGGTCATTGGATTCTAGTCTGGGGGTCATTGGATTCTAGTCTGGGGGTCATTGGATTCTAGTCTGGGGGTCATTGGATTCTAGTCTGGGGGTCATTGGATTCTAGTCTGGGGGTCATTGGATTCTAGTCTGGGGGTCATCAGATTCTAGTATGGGGGTCATTGAATTCCAATCTGGGGTAATTGGATTCTAGTCTGGGGGGTCATTGGATTCTAGTCTGGGGGTCATTGGATTCTAGTCTGGGGGTCATTGGATTCTAGTCTGGGGGTCATTGGATTCTAGTCTGGGGGTCATTGGATTCTAGTCTGGGGGGTCATTGGATTCTAGTCTGGGGTTCATTGGATTCCGATCTGGGGGGTCACTGGATTCTAGTCTAAGGGGTCACTAGACCCCAGCTGAGGTCTTCAACAGCAAATCAAGTGTAACACAGGCAGTCCTCACAGATCAGCAACAGACGGCAGCTCCCGAAGCAATTCCTGACGCGCAAAACTGTTCACGCAATTTATTATCGCCTTGTTGGTCTCGTGCTCGTCATTGAACTGCAGCAGTTCCGGGCTGAGCAAGGAGCGAATTAAAAGATTCTGAAATGTTAACAGCATTGATGATTTATAGAGAGATCGAAGTGGAGGAGAGGGATAGGGGAGGATAATAAATCTAGTGGGACACAATAATTGGAGAGGGCAGGAGAGGACGATGGACATGAAAGTAAAAGGAAGAGGAAAGGAAGACAGAAGAAGGAGGAGATCAAGACAGAGGGAGAGGAGATCCAGACAGGGGGAGAGGAGATCAAGACAGAGGGAGACGAGATCAAGACAGATGGAGAGGAGATCAAGACAGAGGGAGAGGAGATCAAGACAGAGGGAGAGGAGATCCAGACAGGGGGAGAGGAGATCAAGACAGAGGGAGACGAGATCAAGACAGATGGAGAGGAGATCAAGACAGAGGGAGAGGAGATCAAGACAGAGGGAGAGGAGATCCAAGACAGAGGGAGAGGAGATCAAGACAGATGGAGTGGAGAGAGGGAAAGTGGAAAAAAGTAAATGAAGTATTTATAAACTTAAGTTTACGTTGTTGAAGTCAATATAAGAAAGGTTAAAATATGTCCGAAATTTTTCAGCTAACAATTAATAAAAACTTTGCATAAACTCACAGTTATCCCAGACGGACACTGCTCCACAAGGCACAGAAGATATCCCTTAATAACGCAGTCAGCATCGGCTGTTACAGATGAGGATTTTGAAGCGGATGTCAGCAGGTAACCACGGCAACGAATCAACAGCTGGCGCATGTGAGCAGCTGCTAGCACGCAATCTATTGGGACGGGGCTGCCGGAATGAGCGGACATCGCTTTGCGAAGCTCGGAGGCCACCGCTGCTAGCTGAGACTGCGAAGTTTCGGCAGGGGAGGGGAGAGGCGGATGCTGAAGACACAGCAGGGAAGGGGAGAGGCGGATGCTGAAGACACAGCAGGGTAGGGGAGAGAGCGGATGCTGAAGACACAGGAGGGGAGGGGAGAGGCGGATGCTGGAGACACAGCAGGGGAAGGGGAGAGAGCGGATGCTGAAGACACAGCAGGGGAGGGGAGAGGCGGATGCTGAAGACACAGCAAGGAAAGGAGAGGCGGATGCTGAAGACACAGCAGGGGAGGGGAGAGGCGGATGCTAAAGACACAGCAAGGAAGGGGAGAGGCGGATGCTGAAGACACAGCAGGGGAGGGGAGAGGCGGATGCTGAAGACACAGCAGGGGAGGGGAGAGGCGGATGCTGAAGACACAGCAGGGCAGGGAAGAGGCGGATGCTGGAGACACAGCAGGGGAGGGGAGAGGCGGATGCTGAAGACACAGCAAGGAAGGGGAGAGGCGGATGTTGAAGACACAGCAGGGGAGGGGAGAGGCGGATGCTAAAGACACAGCAAGGAAGGGGAGAGGCGGATGCTGAAGACACAGCAGGGGAGGGGAGAGGCGGATGCTGAAGACACAGCAGGGGAGGGGAGAGGCGGATGCTGAAGACACAGCAGGGCAGGGAAGAGGCGGATGCTGGAGACACAGCAGGGGAGGGGAGAGGCGGATGCTGAAGACACAGCAGGGGAGGGGAGAGGCGGATGCTGAAGACACAGCAGGGCAGGGAAGAGGCGGATGCTGAAGACACAGCAGGAAAGGGGAGACTATGAAGACTCAAATCAAGCTTTAGTCAACTTTTGAGTTTTGGGAACTTAAGAGTACAAAAGGAGTATGCGAATACAAAAAGGATTCTTACATTAACAACAGTTGCTTCGTTTTTGTATTTTTCCAAAACAAATGTTTTCACCTCCTTAGATGCGTGACTGCTGCACAGTATGGCCTGTTATTGAAAATTATTTTTGGGTTTTATATTATAAGGGAACATATTACTTAGTCTAGAATATGATTTTTGTAATTAATACAGATCAGACCTATCTATCTACTTTCACCTGAATCATAAGAGCCAATCCATTTCTCAAGCTGTTCATTGTTAGCACACTGGTCAGTTCGGGGCAGAGGTGAGCAACAGTTCGCTCAATTAGTTTTGTTATAGTTCCAAAAACTTGCTCATTATTTTGGTCCAACTGTGAAAGCATCTGCAAGGTTGCATTTATTTCAGCAATGCAAATCAAACCAATTTAGCATTATTGGCAAATAGCAAAAATACCTCCTGTAGAGAGGCTGCATAGCTGAGGTAAGCTGAAACAGTGTCAGGAGTCTGATGCTTCATATGCGTGGAATTGAGTAGGAGATAAGCTTCTGTGTACTTAGCCAGTGATTTGGCAAGCACTTGCTTGGCTTGCTCCATTTTTTGCTGAAAATAGGCAATATGTACTTTAGTTTTACTGAACATAATAAAAATTTTTGCATAAAAAATAGGATAGATATGGTATGATATTTGAAACTTTACAAGAAAGTTGCGGCTTTATTATATGCTCAAAAAGGTTAAATTGAATCTTGAAAAGACATTTGAAAATACATATGTTTTTATTGATAACATAATATGGATAAAATATATTTTAGCATTTTAAATTCAAAATATTAAAAAAATGATTTTCCAAAGCTTATAATAATAAAAAGTTTAAAAGCAATTTTTTTATAATTTATCTATCCTTGAATTTAACTTGCCACAGTTAAAATAAAAAATTCAATAAATTGAACTTAAAGATTAGCAAAAATTGACAAGCCAAAAAGTTAAAAATTATTTAAACTAATAAAAGCATATTTATTCCTTCCATGGGCCTATGAAAATCTTTTTTAGCATAGGCCAAATTTTTATTTAATGGGACAATCTTCAATAAAAATGAGTAGAAAAATATAGCAATCTTTAAAAATTATAGTCTTGTTTTAATCAGGATCCATTTTAATACTAAATTAATGCAACCATCTTAGAAGCTTTTGCAAATAAAGAGTATATCACAAACCCTTTAGGTTTATATAATTTAATAGTTTCATTATTATCTTTTCAGCCAATGCCAATTTTTTTATAATTTTGGATATTCTAAACAAGGACTATTATGCAGAATATTTAAACTCTTTATTTTATTGCAAATACTTCTATTTGTATAGAGCATAGTAAAATTCTTACCTAAAATAGAATAAGGCCTATTTCTGCATGTATTTACCAATTTCTAGAATTATTCTACTTTATAATATTAAACATAAATTGCTTTACAAAAAGTCCAAATTAACATTTTAAGCACATAGTTAAAATTCATGATAAAAATATTTTTTCTGCACAACTTATACCTAGAAATGTACTTTGCTGTACATGCAAAATAAGTTCTTTTCCTTTGTCCTAGTTCGTTTATCGAAATTTTAGCCCCGACTTTAATAGATATTTACATAGAGACTTATGTACAAATCAGGTTAACAATAAAAAACCACTATAGGCATGGCATTGATAACAGTTAAAGCGTTTGTGATTTTGTATTTGTCAGTTAGTCGTGATCTACACGTGGAAAAAAGTTCAATTTGTGATTTTCATTCTAGCCTGGGTAACAATAAGTAAATCAAAATGTTGTACGAATGTACCTAAAGCTTTGGGAAAAAATTAAATCAGCGAGTAAATTCTGCTGTTATTGCAGAATAATACTAAATTTTTAATACAGAATTTAAATTGCCGGGGGTATTCCGTAGCTAAAGTTACTGTTTATCGGGACTAGGAACAGAAACTATTTTAGAAGCTTTTAAGTCGTTTAATTTGGACCTGTATTAAAAATTATATCATCAATTATTTAATGGCACAACTGTCGACAAGAAAAAAATTGTGTAAAAATCGCATAACTGCACTTTAACATAAACTAGCTGTTATGCACTACTCCTTTATTCTGAGAACTACATCCGAATTCTATCGATCGTATAGTATAATTCGATTATTGATGGCTAAGAAACAAAATTTATTGCGACGAACGCCAAATTTTTAGTTCTCATCAATTCCGCCAATTTATGCTCCAAAAGTTCTTGAAATAGCTAAGGCAAAAAACAAACGAATCTCATTAGATTTTCTGTAAATCACAAGCAGGACTGCATATGCATATCGTTCGATATCGCGGTTGGTTCCTCACTTAGGTTGGTATTTAATAAGGAAACCAAAAAAGTGGCCTTCTGAAGCTAAATACTTGATTCTCAAAGCATTTGTTCCAAATAAAGCCGCATTCCGTGCATTATTCAAGGGAATTTTTTTTAGAATATTATTCCGATCGCTACAAACGAGTCACAGCACTGCCGTATGTACTGCACCCGATAAACGCTCGCTCCTTACTATGCGGAAGTTTTTTGTCGGTTAAACTGCGCATGATTCCGGAAATGGGTTGGGCTGTCAGTCTGTCGCAAGCGAGCGGCCTCAAAGCCTAAAAAATTATTGAACGTAAGCTTTTAACTGACCCTTCGCCGCGATGCATGCACGCCAAAAATTTTTCCACTTTGAGACGATTAAACAAAATCCAGCACTAACACTATGATGGAATCCTGCTTGATTAAGGCAAGCCTAAGTATTCCTATCTATTCATCTATCTATTTTAACTATCTATCCATCTATCCATCTATCCATCTATCTATCTATCTCTTAATTTAACTATTTGTTTCTGAACAGTACGCTAGATAATCAAGTTAAATCTGACTTCAGCTCCAAAGTACACTCAGGCGTTTCAAAGGAAGAGCAGTTAATAATACTTATGACAGGTGCTCCCTGTAGTAAGAATTGGCTTACCTAGCTATATAGTTCAGTCACTTATGAAATAAAGTTCTTGACATTTTAATCAATAATTTACAAGTGTCAATTCCCACCAACTATCGGTCTCTTTGAATCAGCCAATTTCTCTGGGCCCCTTATCTCATTGGTATGGTCTTTGAGTAATCCCTCATTGTCCCTATCCATCAAACCTTCACTTTCCCAGTTTCAATAGGCACTGCCCTAGGCGTGCAAGGCAGAAAAATTAGTTAGAAAAAAGTGCAGCTTTCTGTCTCAATTCCATACAATAATTTGGGAGAAAATTTTGTCTTACCTGACGACCTCCACCCGTATTAGAAGTATGATATTAATTTGCGTAATGAATCTGACTTATAAAGTGAATTTAAGCAATTTTTGGCTTATTACAGTTCTCATATCCCCATGGTAAAGTTTGATAAAATCTGGAATTATAAATTGATCATATCCGTCGCATTAATTCAAATTATCTCTCTTCCTGTTCCATCCACATTATAATTGTCATTCCGGATTGCGATGGAGGCTAGTAGGTGAAGATGAAGCTGGTGGCACCTGCAGTAGTTGGCCTGAATATGCATGGGAGTTTTTATGCTAAAAATCAATCTGTAAAATACGGTAATGACGTTTTTAGCCAGAATTACTAGCTCAAATTATTCGAAAATTGCTCTAAAAGAGCCGTAAAATTGCGTGCCCTTCTTTTTCAGGTAGTTTTAGCAATATGAACGCAGTCTGGGGATGTGAATACAGTGTGGGGATTGTGAATACAGTGTGGGGATTGTGAATACACTGTGGAGATTGTGAATACAGTGTGGGGATGTGAATGCAGTGTAGGGATTGTGAATTCAGTGTGGGGATTGTGAATACAGTGTGGGGATTGTGAATGCAGTGTGGGAATTATGAAATGAAGCAAAATATTTTTCCTTTATTTTTTTCTATTCATAAAAACACTACTGACGCCTCTAGCTTAAACGAATGATGTATCGCTCATGAAGACTGCATTTTTTTCAAGCGTGAAATGTAAGTTATAAACAATCAATTGTTTAAACGCATCGGGCTGAATAGACGCAAAATTTGAAATTTACAAATCCGAATTTGGAATAACAAATTTAATACGCGCATAGGGGACTGTACGTCCGTGGTTAAGTGCATTCCGAAAATAAAATTTTGCATTGAATAAGTTCGCTCACTTGAAACTTTTTCATCAGATGATTACTGGAACTTTCGATATTGGTTTAATCAGTTTACTGATCTGCTGGAGGAACAAAAGACAGGGAAAACAATTTCAAGGTAGGATGCCGAAGATAGGGAAGTGATGGGGACAAAAAGAATGGGAAAATTGAGGAGATCGATAGGAAAAGTCGATAGCAAATTGAGGAAGAATAATAGACGCAAATGAATTTGACAAAAACGAAGAGAGTTCACCAATAATTCAAGTGTAAGTCATGGGACGTTGACAACTATCACAGGGCATCGGTCGCTTTTCTAGCCGACGCTTGCTGCTGTCTCAGCTGGTTGCCGCCGCCGCCAGCAATGAGCAGCAGGGTTCTCGAATTGCAGCTGCTGTAGGTTGCCGATCGTCCAATAGCTGTCTCCTCGTCGGTCATCGTGCCCGAAGTTCCCGAAGCATGCAGACGGTTCAACTTGGCGACACTTTGGTTGAATGAGTTGCTCCGGGGCAGCAAGCTGGTCTCGTACGACGGTTGAAGCGACAATGACAGATTCTGCTGATGCTGCTGCTGCAGCTGCCGCTCCTGGTTCTGATGGAGCTGCTGCGGGTACATCGCCGAACTGGTCCGTCTCGATCGCGAATCGGAGCGTCTGCTGGCGCACGGGAAGCAGCAGCAGAATCGGCGCAAGTAGAAATTGCAAACCGGGTCGCAGGACTGAATGTAGAGAAAAGGATTGACAGCGCTGTTGCAGAAGAGCAGCCACCAGCACACCTGGATTGTTTTATGGAAACAGGATTTTGTGAAATCCGTCATCAGTTAACTTCTGTGGACACATGCTCAAGTGCACATCTTCCCTGTCCTTCTTTTCGTCTCACAGTGTACAAACTATAATATATGCTTTGGGTGTTGGCTGTCATGAATGTACTTAGCGCGACACCTCCGAGTGAAAACCCAATTAATTTAATTTCAATTCGGCAAGCCACTTCCTCCGTAGATAAGATCTCACTCACTCACTCACTCATTCACTCACTCATTCACTCACTCACTCACTCACTCATTCACTCAACTCACTCACTCATTCACTCACTCACTCACTCACTCACTCACTCACTCACTCACTCACTCATTCACTCACTCATTCACTCACTCACTCACTCACTCATTCACTCACTCATTCACTCACTCACTCACTCATTCACTTAACTCACTCACTCATTCACTCACTCACTCACTCACTCACTCACTCACTCACTCACTCACTCACTCACTCACTCACTCACCCACTCACTCATTCACCTATTCCCTAATGCACGCAAGAACTTACTCACTCTCAGAAAAAAAACTTAGCGCGACACCTTGGAGTGAAAACCCAATTAATTTAATTTTAAATCTACCAGCCACTCGCTCCACTGATAAGATCTCACCAAAAATTAATTACGTAACATTCCTACTTGTGCATTATGCATTATGTAATCGCCAATATATTCCTCTAACACCCCTAATCAGTTCATGATATGTGTCTAATCAGCACACTAATAGATGCTCAATCGATTCCTTATGTCGTCGATCCATTCCAAATATTAGATTATTAAAAACCGTAAAAAACCATTGCAACTCATAGCAACTTGTTTCTACACGATTAGCTCGCATTGAAAAAGAAATTGTTCGCAATTAATCCCAAATTGTACTATTTTTTCTAAAAGATCTCTAATAAAACAACTATTAAACTACTAAACTACTGCATGCCAACATACCTGGAACAGGTGAAACAGTGGTCGACCAGGCGAGAACAGGTCGGCAGACACGGCGCACCTTGCCAACACCATCGCCATACAGGGCAGCCACATCACAGTATAGATGGAGTCAAATAGGATCAACCAACGCCCAGCCTTCCTGCTGGCTTTATTAGCCTGCCGAATCATGGAATTCTGCCGAGCAAAATGCGCTAAACCGTCTTGTACGTTGAAGAACAATCGTTTCCGCCTGGTCATTCGATGATAAACCAGGCCGCTGCTGATGACCGTGGCGGCGAATGGTAGAAAAAATTGCACCATCACACCGCCAAATTGAATGCCCAGGTGTTCTTCGTATTGCACGGCGCAATTAGCCGTGTTGTTGTTGTTGTTGTTGTTGTTGTTCGGCCAGAGCAGAATCAGCGGCGTGTGAAAATTAGCGAGCACAAAAGCCCCAGCCAGGATGCAGAGAATCTTCCGACGAGTTTGCAGTTTCTGATAGCGCAACGGTTCGAATACCAATACGCAACGATCGAAGCTAAGTATGGCAACGCAATAGGACGACATACTGCACAATAGGTAGTCAACTATGAGATAGGGCTTGCATAGCAACTGAGGCAGCGGCCATTTGAAAGAGTTCAATGCGAAGACAGCGTAGATTGGCACGTCCACCAAACAGACCATTAGATCGATTGCGGCCATCATTGTGATGATGAAGAAGTATGGACTAGAAGCTCGGCCGAAGCGTCCCATACCGTACACGACAGCAATGTTACCAGCCGCGCCAAGAGCCACCATCAAACCGATGGCTACTGAAGGTGCCGCCACCAGCATAGCTGGAATCAATTTCCGATTTGCCAATAAAAAACAGTCGAATTCAAGCCGATGCCGTTGGAATTTTTTGTCAAATAAAAGCCAGGGAAGTCCTCCGTTTTGGTAGCTACAAAAACCGTCAACTGACTGGCCAGCCAATCAGATCGATGGGAGAATCTAGAAAATCCTATTCAATCTCGAGGCGGGATTGTCTTCTTCGGTGATATAATAATTATTTCTTTCACACATTCGTACGGGCGGCTAAAGTTTCAATTTGTGCGTGCCCCGTGTGACTGCAAAGGCAACTTTGCAGGCGACCCAATCTCAAGCTTTCAAGGATCTCGCTCAGTCAATTTTTTTCCCCTCTCGCTCAAAATCTTCCCAACCGTTTCTATTCCTAACCAAGCCACCGAACCAATTTAGTTTCTTTTCGCTGCGAATGGGGTTGGTTGGTGGGGCTTAAGAAACCGGCAAGGCCCAGTGTGTGTGCATAGACCAGCACGCCCCCCCTCGACCCCGATTTTGACACCAAAATTTTATTGAAGGGGAAGCCGCGCTAGCGTCGAGCTTAAAAAAAGTTTGACGGCTTGACTGAGGAAGTCGGGGATTGCGGGAACACTCTAGGCCGTGCCCAATGACTCGTCGGCTCTCAACTCTAAATTTATATTTATTTTTCTCAGGCGGGCGGGCGGGCCCGAGACTTGAAAAAAACACAGGAAGGAAGTGCAAAGCAAAATACGAGCATAAAATTGACACTAGCAAACCGACGAATCTTTGGGAGATTTTTGCTAGAGCATAAATGGGAAATTTCTCACTTCTCCTCCCGTTAAAATGATAATCTTTGTACACATCAAAAACTGAGACTGCTATACCGATGGGCGACTCACTGACTCATTCAGGCGCTCACCCACTCACTTTACCTACTCACACATTCAGTCAATCAGTCGCTCACTCATTCATTCACTCATTCATTTATTTATTCACTCACTCATTCATTCATTCACTTACTCACTCATTCATTCAATCATTCATTCACTCACTCATTCATTTATTTATTCACTCACTCATTCATTCATTAATTCACTCACTCACTCATTCATTCATCCACTCACTCACTCACTCATTCATCCACTCACTCACTCATTCATTCATTCATTCATTCATTCATTCATTCATTCATTCATTCATTCATTCACTCATTCATTCATTCCTTTATTCACTCATTCATTCATTCACTCACTCATTCATTTATTTATTCCCTCACTCATTCATTCACTCACTCACTCACTCACTCATTCATTCACTCACTCACTTACTCACGATCATTCACTGACCCTCTAACTTCTCACCCACTCACTCACCTATTCCCTAATGCACTCAAGAACTCACTCACTTCTCTGAAAAAAACTTCCTTATTCCACAAATTCTGCTATCAATATTTTATATTGTGCTTTCAATTTCCAGCCGGATTAAGTTGCAGCAAATTCAACATTATCAGCCCAATCTGCTTCTAAAAGAGAAGCTTATATCTAAAAGCAAGTCTCTTCATATAGCTAATGCTCCTGGAGAGCGAGTTCCATCTGGGTTCCATCTCGACAGGCCCTGCGCCAGAGGCTTAATCCAGTTATTTTTTAATGCTTTTGGCGGCGGAGTTTTCTCACAGCGGCCGCAGTTCGGGTAGTGATTTGACTCGACGAGCTGGCAGGGATCAACAATCTGGGATAAGGATGGAGTTAGTTAAATCCTATAGTGGACGTATAGAAAGTAGCTACAGCTGTCACCCCTCTTAATTATCAACTCTATACTAATGATCAACATAATGTGGTACAGAGTTTGTGACTTCTAACTTGAAATCAGCGATTTAACACAAATAATTTTTTAGTTAATTCCAGAATTTTCTCACCTTTACACTTGTAATTAGCGATTTTGAGTCCAACTTGAATGAACCCGCGCTAATGACCACGCTCGCGTTGACTTGCTTGAACAAGCCTTATCAATAATTAATTTATAGATTCCCGGCGCAAAAATTGATTAAAAGACACGATTTTAATTAACTCTTTAAACGCCATTTTGGAAACTGGAGGCATAAATTATCTGTCTGCAAGATAAAATTGTCACGCTCTAAGATTCTTCTAATTTGACAATTCGTGCAATTAAGCCGCTAGTGGGGTTTTGCCATCCCGTCTAAATCTTCAGTTCCAACAAATGTTTTTGTTATTATTGATCAGTTTTCTTAGCAAAACATGCGCTTGCTCCTTCTATTGGAAGCAAGTTTATATTTTGACAAGTCAGGTCCTCTGGATAGCAGGATAATGACTTTGACCTGTGGATAATGTTTTGTCTATGGTCCATCCTGCCTAGAGACAATTTTTGTCTTTGGTCCATCCTGCCTACAGACAATGTTTGTCTTTGGCCCATCCTGCCTATAGACAGTGCATTATATTAGTAATTGAAACACGCACTTTTGTTCAGAAAGTAGTATTGTAATAGACGAATACTTTACGTTAGATCCTATAGAAAAATTGTTGCACTAATAAACAAAAAAACCAGTATAGTACTTTTACATATCCTTCCAGCGGCAATAAAAACATCTGTTAGAACTGGTTATCTAAAAGTGCAAGGTCGAATCAAATTAATGGGATATACCCGCGGAAAAAAATAAGCGTAATTTTATGATAGTCTTGCCTTGAAATAACTATATGCGCTTGAAATCAGTTAGGCACCAATTAGTTATACCTGTAGATAGGTGAATTTTTGCATGATTCTCGTTATTACCACGTTTTTATACCCGCATAACAACATATATTATTTTACGCAATGAAGGTTAGTGGGCAGCTTTCCCCACTTAATTGTGTAATTTGACGTCACACAGTGGGGCCTGGATTGCCGGGGGGAAGAATGCTAGTACTAGAAGCACTCGAGCAAGAAATTACCGACTGGTATACATATAGACCGCAGTGCAGTCGGAGAGATTCTGTGTTGCTGGGGAATTTCGCCAGTTTACACTATATAGAAAACTTGTTCGCACCTTTATATTCGCTTTTGAACCTAATCCTAAGAGGCCGTTTCACGTTTCCCAACATTGTTTTAATTATGTGCAGATAGTGCTGCTAATCAGCTACTTGTACTGTAGATGCTTGAGGAAAAGTTTCAAGTCATAAAGTTTCCATGCCGAGGGCCTTAAGGTGATAAAAAATAGTTACTGTTATATGTACGAGTACCAGTGAATGTAATCAGTTGCTATAGATACAAGAGGCCCTGAGAAGTGGCTCGGAATGTGTCAAGGGACTTGCATGTAATATAACGTGTCCGTATAAAGAGTAGACATACGAGTAGATGTCTATATGATTGAGTAGTCTAAAGTCTAAAATAGTGCGTTTGTATTGAGTTTGGGATAAATATTTTGACCAAAAAATATTGATAAAAATAAAAATAGTAGACAATGATTGTTTAATCCATGCGTAAAATTAAAAAATGAACTCGTAATTATTGGCAAATCAGTCGAGCACAATTATATTATATAAGTGGATTAGAAGACAATCGCTTTAAGATCAAGCTCCTGTGTCTATAATTACAATAGCTACATGTAGCTCGAAGCCGTACAAGGTCCGGAAGTGCGGCGTCTTGGAAATGGAGCTTGACATCACTTTAAATAAACTCTTGATAGACACGCGCACAAAATCGACCTGTTTGTTCATCAACGGATGTTGTCGCCATGTGAGGCGTGTAAACAGCCTTAACTCTAGCTACACATTATAAGCATATGCTTGCTCAGATCCCATAGAAAACTACAAATTCCCATAGCTATAATCTCAGGCGAGCAAGATAAAAATTATTAGGTAAAACCTGCCGACTGAGCAGACGAGGTCAGGTCACGCCGGGGTTAGGCTGCTAGCTATACGAGCTATATGTTGATTCGGACTGAATAGCTACCACATTGCCGAATAAACAAAATTGAAAAATATGTTACCTCGATCATAAAAGTACATTGAAAGTTCACGAGTAACTGCATGTCTGCCCTAGCTGTGAATGCGCCAATTTTTTTGTCAATCAGTTGTTTCACACAGCTGTGAATAAATGCCTAGCACTGAACCAATGCGACATTAAATATGAATTCTCAAGGGCAACAGCAGAACCGTGCAGCTGTACACAACAGCAAGCTGAGAGTCTGCCGCTGCTCACTGACGCTCAGTTTGAGTAGATCGAGAAAATAAATTATTCAAGAACAATCGAGCCATTGAATATATAATTATCAATTAGGTCCATGTATTGCTAGCTAAATAAATGTTCATCGCACTACTGACCATCTCTAAAGTAGTATGATACGTGCATTAATGTTGTATTTTAATAACTTCTTTCATTTAAGTCTGCACTAAATAAAATTAACAAAACTGGTATAGAGAAAACGTTCTCCACGGAACAGTAATTAATATGGGATAAAGCAATGCTTATTTTCGTATTTCGAATTTTTTATTATCAAAAAATTGAATCGACAAATATATATTTTTTGGATATGATGATTATTTTGTTATTGTTACTACATCAAAACTAGAAAAAACGTGTTAAATACTACATGCACAAACACACGGGGATTTAACTTGCGGCAGAGTTACGATAGTAAAAAAAAACTTTTTTGTAGAAGCTGGGTAAAAAATTAACTTGGGACGAGACACTACAAGTGTGCATGGATTTTTCTACTGAGAGCCAGCTGTAACATGCTGATCAAAAATCTAAATTTAATTCTAATCCGGGTATGAAGGTTTGAAGCAACAAAGACTGTCTACAGTTACAATTGTCTTAGTATAATAATATGGTTTCTGTAAGTCTATAAACCTCTTTCAAGAGGAAGTTCCGGTTTAACTTACTTGGCTTTGCCCTGATTGGCAACCCGTTCCATAGCGGCTTTGACCTCAGCCTCGCTAGCCAAATAATAGCTCTTAACCGGTTTCAGGTCTTTGTCCAATTCGTACACCAACGGTATCCCCGTAGGGATGTTCAATTCAACGATCTCTTGGTCGCCAATGTTGTCAAGGTATTTAACTAGGCCGCGAAGGCTGTTGCCGTGGGCCGTGATCAATACGCGCTTGCCGCTGCGAATAGTGGGAGCGATCACCTCGTGCCAGTAGGGCAGGACGCGGGCCACCTGGATTTGGTTGGATCCGAGAGGGGGGCTCAAGATATGTAACTAGGGTGGTGCTTTTTAAACTCATTTTTTAGGTGTGACAGCTTTTAAAACCTTTCCATACAGGGTCTTCAGGGTGAGTGACAGCTTCTGAACTTTTCCATACAGGGTCTTCAGGGTGAGTGACAGCTTCTGAACCTTTCCATACAGGGTCTTCAGGGTGAGTGACAGCTTCTGAACCTTCACATACAGAGTCTTCAGAGTGAGTGACAGCTTCTGAACCGTTCTATACAGGGTCTTCAGCTTGAGTGACAGCTTCTGAACCTTTCCATACAGGGTCTTCAGGGGGAGTGACAGCTTCTGAACCTTTCCATACAGGGTCTTCAGAGTGAGTGACAGCTTTTGAACCTTTCTATACAGGGTCTTCAGCTTGAGTGACAGCTTCTGAACCTTTCCATACAGGGTCTTCAGGTTGAGTGACAGCTTCTGAACCTTTCCATACAAGGTCTTCAGGGTGAGAAACAGCTTCTGAACCTTTGCATACAGGGTTTATAGGGGGAGTGACAGCTTCTGAACCTTTGCATACAGGGTTTATAGGGGGAGTGACAGCTTCTGAACCTTTCCATACAGAGTCTTCATGGTGAGTGACAGCTTCTGAAAGTTCTTAGGCAAAGACTTATTGCTAAGAGATTGTGGAAGCTTTACCAATATTTTTCCTATAACTTATAAACTGGATGAAATTGATATTGCCTACCAAAAAATGTAATTAACTAACCGTATCTTTCAGGCACTCGTGCCTAGGCAGCAGACTCTGGTCCAAGTCTTTGTAGCGCGGATCGGAACCAGGATATTGGTCGGAAGTGACCTCCACCGGTGGCGGCGGGATGTCGTACGAGCGACGCCATATTTTGACCTAAATAAAACGGTATTTCGGGCCAGTTATATTAGGTTTTAATAGGCATCAAACTGGCTCAAAAACAAGACAACTAAACCTGATCTTCGCCATGCTTAGCAGCCGTCTCGCTTTTGTTCAGGCCTTGCAGAGCGCCGTACATTCGCTCGTTAAGGCGCCAGTGTTTTTCAACGGGGATATAGTGCAGATCCAGGACGTCTAGGACGTGATTCAGCGTCTTAATGGCGCGTTTCAGCACGCTAGTATAAGCGATGTCGAATCCAAGGCCCTTCTTTTTAATCATTTCGCCGGCATTTTTAGCCTCCTCGTTGCCAACATCAGATAGATCGGCATCAATCCAGCCACAGAACCTGTTCTCCTTGTTGAAGTTGGATTCTCCATGACGAATTAGCACTAGGGTGTAGGCGGCGCACATTTTCTTGTAGGATTTGGCGCTTTTAAAGGCTGAAGATATTCAAGTTAATGCAATAGGGTTATTTTATTTTCTAGTAACACTCATTCAACAGACAAAATCTGACAAGTTAAGGAGTCTGCCTTTTTTAATAGAATATATATTCAAGTTATACTACTCTCTAAAAAGTAATTAGTAACCCTTAAGTAATAATATCAAAATTTAAGTAAATAGTTTTGTATGCATTTGAAGATTTATAATATAATATCTCTTGCCTCCCAATTTGCAGCACTATGCTCACTTGTTTGTTCTTTCTACAATTTTTATTACATTGGTATATCCTAATAGGCCTATTAGTACTATAAGTTAATAAATATCAATACAAATTCCAAAAAAATATATTTTAGATACAAAAATTCTATTTAAACTTTATTATTTAATTATAATTTTTTAATAAATGGCTAATACATAGGTTATAGACTTATAGATCAAGTTAGTGACAAGACATTTTGGTAATAGGCTAGTCATTTTTGTGACAACTGATAAATACATAACTTGCTCTATACATTTTTCATTTGTTTTTTACAGTAGCAAAAAAATTGACCCTAAAAATGCAATTTGGGTCCATCTAGCTTAAAAATTTCTACTTGTGCCTCTGTTTGTTTACATTAGCTAATCCATAGAGGCATAAAAATATTACTTAGCCTTATACATAGAGGCATGGTGGCCATATAAATAATTGGTCACTTAGGGGCATGGCAGCTTTTATAATACCTATAGACACTGAATTTAAATGAATTATTTCTAATTTTAGATTATTTTGCTTGCTAATTTACAATACATTTTAAAATATTGTAACGGCAGATAGTCTTTTTTGTTTTATTATACAATTTATAGATATGCAGTGCCTGGGACTTTTCATTTCCTTGATTCTGATTTGTGAGAACCAGAAACATTTCTCAAAGTACAATTTTTTAGCAGGAAGTTGGTTTCAATTTATGGTTTTTATTACAAGAACTAAAATTTACTTGAATTAATTTTATTTTTACAAAAATTTCATGTTCAGAAAATATAATAATGATAAGGATACTCTTTTTAATTCACTAGCCTGGCACTAAGGGTCTTTGTATACTATTGAGCTACTGTAAGTAGCATATTTCCTTTTTAGAAGGTTTTCCTATAATTTAATTTATTCTGGCATTACTAAATTAATTTAGTAAGCTATAAGTATAATATCTTGAACTTGAGATACCCTTTTTTAATGTTTCAACCTCTGGTTTATAGCTGGGGTTTAACTCACATGACTGTGGTTTGTTCTTTTTTGCTTTTTATTCTTGTCAAATTTGATAGCTAACTCTGACCCTTAAAAGCATACATGCGCAACACCCGGCTGACCTGGCCGGGTAACAGGACTGCCAAGCAAGGGACGTCACAAAATCGCCAATGTAAGACACAAAATCGCCGATGCAAGTTGCAAAATTGGTGAAAAACGTGGGGGTAAGTCGCAAAATGGAGAAGAATTGGGAAGCTTTTTGCAGGACCTTTTTTTGGTCCTTCGAAATTTTTGGCCAACTAAGTCACAAATTTTTCTACTGACAAGCTATGTTGCACTTACACTGAACAACGTCACACTTTTTGTCAGAAACAATGTTGCACTTACACTAAACAACGTTGCACTGGCTGGGTACAATTCAGGAGGTTGCACATGTATGCTTAAAAGTATGATAGTATTTACTATAATCTTTTTCTCTTTAATATCTTTACCTCCTAATCCTCCTAATTTCTATATATTATGTATATTTTGTATTACAATAAGGTTGATTGTATTACAATCAATGAGTCTTTTCTGCCATGCCCCTAAGTGAAGAATTGAGTATATAGCCACCATGTCTCAAGTATGGCATAAAAAATATTTATACAGTACAGGGTAAAGTATCAGCAATACAACAAGGGATCTAAAAACTAAATAGGGATAGGGGTGTATTTTTGTTTCATTAGTATAAAGTATAGATGTTTCAAGGACCATAAAATTTTAGTCATGAAAATATATATACATATACTTAAGGGTATAGCGATTTTCGTCCTTTAGTAGCTTATTTTTTATTTCATATGTTGCCTAATTTTGCTATAATTTTTTGAGGTTTAAAAAAAATAATTAACCAGAGACTAAATAAAGTCAAGTGTGGTGTATCAAATTAATCAGCTCTGAGTTTGAATGAGTAAAATAAAGAATCACGGCAAAATTTTTCATTTAGTCAGAATCTGCTTTGTTCGGTTTTTGATGCTCAAAAATCAGACTAGAAAGGTTATTTTTTGTACTTAACATATTAATTATTCAAGGAAACTCTCTTAAGTGGGGTGTCATATTAAAGATCAATCCATTCGCAACAAGTATAAATAAATGTTTAAACTAATGATAACAGAAATTGGTCTTTGAGAGACTAGACGTCTCTAACTGGGTCAGACTGGTCTATAACGTTTTCAAAAATATATTTTAGACTAACTTAACAAAATCTACTAGTCGTAGTGCAAATTTTGCCACAATATAGCATAATATTTTGCTTGTCAAAACAATATAATATAATAAAGTATAATATTAATCAACTTTTGTAAAAAGCTGAATTGAAGCTGAATTGAAGCGTGGTAGCAGTAATTCCAATTAGGCGTTATTTTGAAACGCAGCTGGCTTGCCTGGCTGAAAAATTTCCTATTTAAACATAGTCAGTCATGCGTGAACAGTGTGCTGCTGCTGTGCTCGTCTAGCTGGGTGGTGCTTTTAGCGTTACGGGAACTTTCCAAGTTATTATATATCAATAATATTATTTTAAACTTTTGTGTTGTTTTAAATGTCAGTTTTATTGCAGTGCCGCAACCAGAAACTTGTGAAGGGGTCGGACTGGACTGTTATGAGTTTGAATTTAAAGGGGGGATCAGTGCTTTGGTGTGAAAATTGGCCCGGTCGCCCCAAATTTTTCTTTCTTGGCTCAAAAGGATGAGGGCAGTCACCCCTCGGCCCCCATAGTTGCGCCACTGTTTTCTTGCCTAATGGTTTTTGCATAGCTATTGGTGTACTGAATGAATTATTGATGTTGTTTTATCTGATTAAAATTTGCTCATATTTTTAGTTGAGTCATTTTCATTTAATTTCAATGTACATATGCTAGTAAAAGTTTGACAGTTTTAATTAGCTGCTGAATTCTCGACTAAATAAGTGCACATAGAAAGTCTTTTAATTAAACCAACTTAGGCATTTTGCCAAAATAGATTTTTAGCCAATGGCCATTAATATTACTTACCATAGTAGCGAATTTGTTGGCCGGCTATAAAAGCTCTAAATTAGCTACTTAAAACTTTGTAAAAAAGATATTTTATAATTACATTTGACTTTATAAATCTAAAGTCTTGCTTTAATTTTTGTACTAAATTATAGCTACCTAAATGCCAGAATACTATATCATGCATTTTAATAGATATTCATTTTGAATAGTTGATGTAATACTTGATATTAATTTGCCTTTATTAGAGCTTTTTAATAGTTAAGGGGAATTTTAGTTTTTTTGCAACAAATTATGAGGCAAATTTTATTCTATAGATATATGCTTTCTTAAAGACTGCCAATATAGTTATAATTTTACTTACCTGGCTTATATTGCCATTCTATATATTCATTTTTACTAATTGTACTATAAAATACTTTAATTTAGTTATAATATAACATGTTCTCTTTTTAACAATACTATGATATAAAATTGTTTGTTAAAAAAGTAAATGTTAAAATAAGTAAAAAATTGTAATTTTTTTCTTAAATAAAAAATCATGCTGAAGTGTTTTACTTATTTTTCAACCAATATCATCATGAATAAAATAACTTTTTTCAGAGTTCTAATGCAATCAGCTTATCAACCTAAAGGTTCAAAAGAAAGTAATGATTCCACAACTAAAGCCAACCTTGACATATTTATGGTGCCTGATGAACCATCTTTTCATTGCTATAATCAAAATAATTCTAGCACAAAAAGCAGTTCAGCATTGAGTTTCTGCACTGATGCTGATTCTGATTGTGATGACTCATTCAGTCACTTAGATGATGAGATGATGGATAAATTGATGCCTGCCCTACATTCCATTGGTCTTTCATCTGTAAACGAGGAAAATTCTTTGACAGAATGTGGATGTCAAAATGAATGCGCCACTTGGCCAGAAAGTAGCAGTAGCCTGTCTTTCGCTAAGCCCAATCGACAACCAGTTTTGCGTCATTCTGTGGCACCTGTATCGAAAACGGGATCGCCATTGTCTAGCGGAGCTGCACTTGGACATCGCCGTCTGTCGCATGACAGTCCGGCACCCGCCGGTCCGACGGTTGCAGCAACAGCGGCGGCAGCTCTACTGAACGAAGTCACTCGACGCCATCGACGAATTTCGGCGTCGGACTCACACGGCGTTGATTCGCAGGCGTCGACAGTGAGAAAGACGGCATTTGCAATTCAGCCTCCAGCACCGCAGCTGATGCCAACGTTTCATCGAAGTCACAGCGCCTCCTGCGGGCTTCGCTGTTCTAACAAGCCTAACAGGCTGAATGTAAACAATGAGTTCACTGTGCAATCGTCCTCCTCAGTTACTCTAGCTGCATACAGCGACTTCGATGTTGACAATGGTGGCAATCTGATTCCATTGTCACCGCCTCAGCAGCTGCTGCCCCTAGAAACTGCTTGCTGCGGCGAAACTCGAGTTGGTATTGGGTAGGTTTTGAATTTTAAGTCTAGAAAAGGAAGACTTAATTTACAGCTAAACATCCTAATTTGTATACTTACACTTTACATTGTACATTCGCCACTTCCAATTTAATCACTTAAATGACTTTTTCCTTAAAAAAATTATAAATTTAGCTTAATTTGTACACTCTCTACTCATAGTAGCGCAAATCTCAATTTTTACTTCTCTGACATCTGCCTGAGAAGAAAGAAGCAACCAGTGTGCTTAAGGCTCATCTTTCAATTATTATAGTATTGGTGGCCAAAACAATCACTTAAACACGATTTTCACGTACTTTTGTGTGTGTTTTTTAACTCGGGTCAAGATTTGTTTTGACAGCGGATTTGATTGATGGAAGTGGGAAGTTTTCAATTTGAGCGTTTTTTAACTTAGGCAAAAAATTAATTATTTTCTTCGATTATTTTTAAACTATAATATGAGAAAGGTAGAGTGTTAGAAAAAAATAAAACTAGCACGTGAATAGGAAACGCGCATCATAAAAATAACATTGATCTAATAAATAAAATGGCGAATATGGCATCATTTATGCTTTTAGTCTTTATTGAGACAAGTTTATTGGGATCATTCTGCTTTGCAGATGGAGAGGGCGGCTCTGTAGTTTAATCCCTTCCTCCCTATCTGCGCAGTTTCCCCTTACAGTCTGCGGCCTAATAATTAATTTATTTCTACTCAGCGACTGAATAAACACAGATTGTGAGCTATTCAATTCGTCCACTATTAATTATTGTTCAATCCTAACTCCAATTGGCTGTAGGGAAAATTGAGCCGCTTCTTCTGACTGAATGTTTTTTCTCACTGCTAGATCTCATGCTAGTCCTCTTTTTGTGTGGTGTTATTAAACTCAAAATAACTTCTTTTCTTTCCTAATTTCCGTTATTGCCATTTCGCAATAATTTTCAATAGTCTGATAAAAACAGTTTTTTATTAACCTGTTTCTAAAATTTGCGTAACATCCCCTATGGATCTGGGCTCCAGCTTTTAGTCTTGACTTGACCTTCTATATTTGCAATTTCTAATAATCTAGAAACCCCAGTCTGAGAATCTGAGTTTCCCAAGTCTGATAATCTGAATTCCCCCAGTCTGATAATCTGAATCCCCCCAGTCTGATGATCTGAATTCCCCCAGTCTGAGAATCTGAATTCCCCCAGTCTGAGAATCTGAACTCCCCCAGTCCGAGAATCTGAATTCCCTCTAGTCTGAGAATCTGAATTCCCTCTAGTCTGAGAATCTGAATTCCCCCAGTCCGAGAATCTGAATTCCCTCTAGTCTAAGAATATGAATTCCCTCTAGTCTGAGAATCTGAATTCCCCCAGTCCGAGAATCTGAATTCCCTCTAGTCTAAGAATCTGAATTCCCTCTAGTCTAAGAATATGAATTCCCTCTAGTCTGAGAATCTGGATTTCCCCAGTCTGAGAATCTGAATTCCCTCTAGTCTAAGAATCTGAATTCCCTCTAGTCTGAGAATCTGAATTCCCCCAGTCCGAGAATCTGAATTCCCTCTAGTCTAAGAATATGAATTCCCTCTAGTCTGAGAATCTGGATTTCCCCAGTCTGAGAATCTGGATTTCCCCAGTCTGATAATCTGAATCCCCGGTCTGAGATTCTGAATTCCCTCAGTCTGATAATCTGAATTCCCCCAGTCTGAGAATCTGAATTCCCCCAGTCTGAGAATCTGAATTCCCCCAGTCTGAGAATCTAGATTTTCCCAGTCTGAGAATCTGGATTCCCCCAGTCTGGGAAGGCGGATTCTCCCATCTTCCGCCTTATTGTCCCCCAGTCTGAGAATCTGGATTCCCTCAGTCTTATAATCTGAATTTCCCCAGTCTGAGATTCTAAATTTCCCCTGCCTGAGAATCCGAATCCCCCGTCTGAGATTCTGAATTCCCCCAGTCTGATAATCTGGATTCCCTCTGTCTGAGAATCCGAATCCCCCGTCTGAGATTCTGAAATCCCCCAGTCTGATAATCTGAATTCCCCCTGTCTGAGAATCTGAATTCCCTCTAGTCTGAGAATCTGAATTCCCCCAGTCCGAGAATCTGAATTCTCCCAGTCTGAGAATCTAAGTCCCCCCAGTCTGAGAATCTGAATTTCCCCAGTCTGAGAATCTGAATTCCCCCTGCACGAGAATCAGGAGAATCCGCGCCACCTTACGCAGCCCAACCCCCCACCCCCCATTGACGCAGAGAGATCTCAGTTGAAACCCTGGCCAGCGCACTAACTGGCAGTCTGGACGCCGCCTTAGACGGTCACAGTTTGTCGCTAATTGACTGCCGATTCCCCTACGAATGGTCGGCTGGCCGCATCAGAGGTGCCGCGAATATCTACGCCCCCGATCAGCTGCTGGAGGCGATGTTTCACCAGCTTGCTAGCCTGCAGTCGCAGAAAGTTGTCTTGGGTTAGTATTGACTTGATTTTCTTTTGTTTTTGTTTTTTTCGATGTATACCAGCTGCCTAAATTTACACTCTGAGAATTGCCATTCCCTCTACTTCAGGATCTTAATTCCCCTACTTGAGAATCTTAATTCCCCTACTTGAGAATCTTAATTCTCCTAATTGAATATATTAATTACCCTACTTGAGAATATTAATTCCCCTAATTGAGAATATTAATTCCCCTAATTGATAATCTTAATTCCCCTACTTGAGAATCTTAATTCCCTACTTGAGAATCTTAATAACCCTACTTGAAAGTCTTAATACCCCTACTTGAGAATCTTAATTCCCCTAATTGAGAATCTTGATTCCCCTACTTGAGGATCTTAATCCCTTATATCTGAGGATCGCCATTCTCCCATTTGAGGATTTTAGTCCCTTACACGATGATTATAGTTCTCTGAACTAAATAAATTTAATAGATTATAAATATAATCTTTCCCTTCCTGACAATTTAAATTATCCCTGCATAATGATCGGGATCGTTTAGGATCTTCGGGATTTAAGTGAACTTTAACTATCTCAATAAGAATTCACCCCGTCCCCACACGCCGGCCCCAGTATTCTACTGCGAGCTCAGCTCGGTACGCGCGCCCCGTCTAGCCAGTTACCTTCGCGGCCAGGACCGTCAGCTGAGCCTCCGGCAGGGCCGCTATCCCCGGCTGGTCTATCCCCAGCTGTGCCTCCTTCGCGGCGGCTACCGCGCCTTTCACGCCGCCCGGCCCGACCTCTGCCAGCCCGACGGGTACGCCAGGATGTCCGATCCGGCATTTGCCGAGCTGTGCGCCAGCCACGTCAGCCAGTTGAACGGCTGGGAACGGATGCGGCATCGGCGGAGTCAGCTTAGGCGGCAGCGATGCTTCTGCGGACAGTCAGATGATTGTTTGACTTGTCTGGATTGATTGATTGATTTATGGCATGTTAGCTGACAGTTGGTTGTTATTTTTACTTTAGTATTAGCTAATTAATATTTACTGATTGATTTATTAGTAATAACTGATTGATTGATTGATTATTTTAATTAAGTGATTGACTGATTGATTAGTTTGATTTAGCGATTGACTGATTGATTAGTTTGATTTAGCGTTCGATTGATTGATTGATTAGTTTGATTTAGCGATTGATTGATTAGTTTGATTTAGCGATTGATTGATTAGTTTGATTTAGCCTTCGATTGATTGATTTGTTTGATTTAGTGATTGACTGATTGATTAGTTTGATTTACTGATTGACTGATTGATTAGTTTGATTTACTGATTGACTGATTGATTAGTTTGATTTACTGATTGACTGATTGATTAGTTTGATTTAGCGATTGATTAATTAGTTTGATTTACTGATTGATTGATTAGTTTGATTTACTGATTTTTTGATTAGTTGGATTTACTGATTGACTGATTGATTAGTTTGATTTACTGATTGACTGATTGATTAGTTTGATTTAGCGATTGATTGACTGATTGATTAGTTTGATTTAGCGATTGATTGATTGATTGATTAGTTTGATTTTGTGATTGACTGATTGATCAGTTTGATTCACTGATTTACTGATTGATTAGTTTGATGTAGTGGTTGATTGATTGATTGATTTGATTTAGTGATTGATTGATTGATAGATTTAGTGAGATTGATTGGATTGTTTGATTTAATTATTTTTTTACTGTTTGATTGATTGGTCTCCTCGTCTTTGATCTATTGATTGGCTAGCTTATATTAGTTTTAATTAGTGTTTGATTGATGGATTTCTTAATTTATTGTACATTTGATTAGGATCGTTTGTCAGCAATTTTTTGTTCATAAAATAGTATTTTTATCCGCTTTTGTTTATCTCTGATGCCGCCATATTGCCAACATAGCTACTCGTATATCATGGTTTTTTTTCGAATTTGTTATGTTTGCTTTAAGCTACCGAGCTTTCTGGTCTAGCTATAAAATTTCGTGCTCTGAAGTTTTTTTAGTTTACTCCAATTTTATCCTCTGAGGAAGTCCTGTTTTTATCCGTTAATGCCTTAAGCACTTGTTAATTAAATAGTTTATTCCTATTGAGTGCCAGCTGGGCAAAATATTGCATTTTACTATTATATGAAATTTACTTTTACATCCCTGTTTGACCTGATTTTTTAAGACTTTTTTTTATTTCTTGTAAGTTTGTCCGCAATAATTTTATATTAATGCTTGTTACTGTGTTGAAATACTCCTAATTAATCCTACAAATATATATTCTTAGTTTTATATCGTCTTATATAGTAATTAATGATGTAGAAATTTTTGGAAAGTGTGAAATCTATGTGAGGAAATATTCGAGCTTTGTTTTTTCTTTGTTTGGGATTTTTTTAGATCTGAAGGTCGTTGGTTCGAGCCCCAGTTCTAGGTGTACATCTTAAATAGTGTCACATTATGAAGTCACACTGAACTCCAAGGTGACTAAAATTTGTGTTCTGGCAGTCAAAAGCGGACATTGAAAAAAAACTTCAAAACGAGTAGATACTTGAAGGAAGTGTAGTACAAAAATCCTACACGATGTACGCCGACTGTACACTTGCCAATTTGTTTTCTATTGGTTGAATTTTTATTCCAATGGAGAGGGATTTAACTGGATTAGCTATTTATTAACACGAAGTTCAGTAAAGTCTTTTTTCTCTAACCCGTGAGTGGGAGCTTGCAGAATTGACACTTGCGCAATTGGCTGTAGATTTGATCCTAGAACTACAAGATCCCTATATGCACAGGTGAGCCGCTCTTTATCCTATATCTATGATGTATTCATTAAGTGCGTTAAATGGAAAGGGTAGATTGAATTACAATATGCCAGTTTGAGGATTCGCGCCTCATCTAGGATTTAGAATTATAAAGACACTTAAAACCGAAAGGCTAACGTACTGTATTGTATGTCCAATCAACTCCATGTATGTGTTGTGTTCATCAAATGGATTGTTCAGCACCTGAACACCTGCAAGGCTTAGTGAAATATTTATTACGAGCACTCAATTACGTTTTGATGCCTAGAGTGAGTGGCATAGTGTCGTAACTGTGACTAGCACTTCAAACAAAAGTTTGCTGTAAGTTGTTGTAAATTTGTGTGATTACTCAAAAGCCTGTTCTGAGTCGGTTACATTTTTACATTGTACAGACACTTGGCCCCTCATAAATTATTGATTTTTTCAAGCACCGTTCTTTCGTGTAGCAGCTGTCATTCTGTGGGTAAATATCTGATTGTCAGAATTTTGAGCTGTGCTGTCCGACTTGTTAGTTTTCTTCTCATCACCTTGCCTTTAGCGCTCTGACTATCTTTTTGAGTTATCCAGTGTTCGCAGTCTGCTAGCATGTCTGCTAGTATGTCCGTGTGTCTGTCTGTGTGTCTGTCTGTGTGTCTGTCTGTGAATCTGTATGTCAGTCTGTCAGTCTGTCTGTCTGTCTGTCAGTCTGTGTGTCTGTCTGTGTCTGTCTGTCTGTTTATCTGTCTGTCTGCCTGTCTGTCAATCTGTCTGTCTGTCTGTCTGCCTGTCTGCCTTTCTGTCTGTCTATCTTTCTGTCAGTCTGCTTTTCAGTCTGTCTGTCTGTCTGTCTGTCTGTCCATCTCTGGATCAGCAAGTCAGTCAGTCAGCGCTCAAATTCCATTGCAAATCACGGGCTGCAGTGCAAAACTGCATTGTTCATTCGAAGTCATGGAACAGGCAGGCGTCCGGTCTAAAACGCGCTTCAGTCACAAAAATTCACTTGCAATTTTCAAGTGCACTCAGACTGTCTAGGTCAGTGTAAGAAAGTGCTGTAGCTGAAGTATTTATTCCTAGTGCTTAGAAAAGCTAACACTCCGCTTGTATTCGATGGTCAATCCCCACTTTTTCGCAGCTCATAAGTGGCAGTGTCAGCTGTTTGGCCTATCTCTCTCAGTCAGGTTTCCACTCTAGAATGAATGAACGCCCGTGCAGTGCTTGACAGACCCACGGTGACTGCTTTGCTACTGAAGAATAATTTTTTGACTATCAACTTTTATTTTTTGTTTTTTGCATGAGACACGTGGAGTCACCATGAAATACCTTAAAACACTATGAGACACTTTATGAAACCATGAAACACAATGAGACACCATCAATCACCATTAAACACCATGAGACACGATGAGACACCATGAGACGCCATGAGACACCATGAGATACCATGAGACACCATGAGATACCATGAGATGCCATGAGACACCGTGAGACACCATGAGACCCAATGAGACACCATATGGCCCAATGAGACACCATGAGATACCATAAGACGGTATGAGACACCGTGAGACCCCAAGAGACACCGCGAGACACCATGAGACACCAAGAGACCCAATGAGACCCAATGAGACACCATGAGACACCATAAGACAGTATGAGACACTGTGAGACACCATAAGACACCATGAGACACCGTGAGACACCAAGAGACACATTGAGACACCGTGAGACACCATGAGAAACCGTGAGACACCATCAGATACCGTGAGACACCATGAGACCCAATGAGACACCGTGAGATACCATAAGACATTATGAGACACCATGAGACACCATGAGCCACCATGAGACCCAATGGGACACCGTGAGACCCCATAAACTTCACTCAAGTCTTCATGGGAGACTGCTGAAGAGCCAAACCAGAAATTCTATCGCATCCTTTCACCTAATTGTCGGCATGAAAACCCTGCAGTTCAGCACCTTCATTAAAATAACATCGCTCAAACGAAAACATTATTTTTTTATTGAATAGACCTGTCAACTCTCACG
>CATNEM010000154.1:107500-190000 GCA_950096795.1 Macrostomum cliftonense
CTAAATGGTAAATTTTGCGCATCTGACTATTTGTATTGCCTAACGACTGCCTAATCAATAGTAGCAATTTTCATTTGCCAGTAGCTATCGAGGTATTTTTATTGTCTTCTATACCAAAATTTACGCTTTGAATATTAACAGCTTGCATCCTGCTGTGTATTTTATTTCTTTTGTACGCTTCTGCTAAGTGAAAATAGAGAATATCGTATTATACTACTGCAAAAATCTAACAGTAGTATGTAGTGCCATTTTTTAAATTCCATTTCAGAAGATTCCATGGCTCACTTTGTGCACAGAGCGCTACTCAGCACTGAGGGTATGCAGGTTCAGCAGCCACAGCAGCAGCAGCAGCCACAGCAGCAGCAGCAGGAGCAGGAACAGCAAAAACAGCAGCAGAAAGCAGGCAGCAAAGCTGGTAACAGACACCGCACAAGTAGCAGTTGCAGCAGCGGCTCAAACAACACCATAGAAACTGAGAGTAGCTTTGCGAGGTCGTCTCAGCAGCAGCAGCATCAGCCCCAGGAGCAGCAGCAGCGGCAGCCAAGGGCCCCGGGTTGGGCGAAAGTGTTCAAGCACAGGAGAAGTTTGGCAATGGGTCTGATTCGAAATGATTCGCCTCAGGGCAGTCTGGCGTCCACTAATATTGGGAGCGTCTCTGGCGCGAGCGGTGAGTCTTGGGCTCTTTGTTAATAGGGGAATGTTCTTATTTCTCAGCTTCTAACTGATTCATTGTTTCTCAGATCCAAGGCAACTTGGTTGGAGTGTGGATATATAATTTATATATAATTTATATATTAAGTAGCTATATTATGAATTAGCTAGTGTTCAATTTCAAACTTAGCATATTGTTATCATGTTTATATGACATAAGACATGCTATGGCAATACAAATTTAATTTTTCGTCTGAGAGATTTAATATAGAAGGCCTGATATGCTAGGCCGGCCTAGCTATACTTTAGCTAGCCAAAGTACAAATATGTAGTTTCATGTCAAAATGTGACAAAACTATATCTGTAGAATGTTTTTACGACTAAAACATAATAGAAACCTATAGAACAAGGTCTTGTTAGTGAAATATTGCATGGGTTTTTTTGAAGCAGGCTGCAATCAATTACAACAGGCCTTTGAAGATAAAAAACATGAAATTTTGCTATCTCGCCAATGTATTTTGCGATGAAAATCGGCCTACAAAAAATTTCCACGAAATCGGAGTGTAACGTCCTCTATCTACTAGTGGTCCTTGCTCAGATCCTTGACTAAGTTACCACTTTGAAAGTACAGACAGCCTCTGAATTTGTTAGACAAGCTCTACGTTCATTAGTTTCACTTAATCCTAACAGTAGCGATAGTAAAAATAGCACTGAAAACTATACTGTTCTGCATGGAACAAGTTTTTTCTTTCGAAAAAATTCCTAAGTTAGCTCCTAGTGGCGCTCGCATACATAAAAAATGATTATTTTCAGCGGCTTTCATTATTATTGTATCGCTGCGTGGACTTTCAGTTGTCTGTGAAGCAACAGGAAAGCAAAGGTCTCTGGATTGGAGGCAATGTAGCTATTGGGTGCAGAGGTACGGCTTGGAAGCATGCCTCTATGGATAAGTTCCCTCTATTCTTATCTGCTCCTTTTACTGGCTTCTTGGCCAAAGTGTAAAGAAATGATGCCGCAGTGCAGTGACAGACAGAGATGGACAGACAAAAAACAGACGAAAACTTACCTGCAAGCTTTCCCTAATCGGCTGGGGTTATAAAAAATCCAAGTATATCATATTTTTAGATTTCAGCTAGCGGCAGCCAACCGCAGAGCACTCTAGCCGGCTGCAAGGATTTTCTTCTTGGTTGTATTGCTTAAAATTGGTAGTGCATCCGTCTGCGTAGCAGACACTTTGGAAAAGAACTTGAAAACAAAGTATTTCTGTGTTTTTTTATGGTCTCACCGTTGCAATGAACTTTCAGTCAACATCGATACGTCGCAGTGGCGGTTCTGGACGCTCAGGTAGCAGCTTGTGAGCTGTTTAGAAAAATAGATAGATAGATAGATACGAGTACATAGATGGATAGATAGATAGATAGATAGATAGATAATTTGATTGATTGATTAATTGATTGATTGATTGATAATTCGTCATCCCATCTTTATCGTCAGTTGTTCATCTTGCTCTCAACAACTGCAGTGTATTATTTACATTCGGGGCATCTTAACTATATAAATTATGCATAATCTGTTTATTGTTGATTCAGAACCTTGATTTTTACTCCTTCACAATCCGTAACATAATTTCAACGCAATTCAGGAATTCTCGGAAAAAATCGCCGTCAGCAGCAGAAGTCAACGCAGCCGTCGCCTCTGCAGGCGCCGCAGTCTTCGTCGTTGACAGACGCTCAGCGTCAGCAGCTGCTGGACCTGGGCAAGACCGACTTCGAAAACTTGCACTTTATCGACGAGAATTCTTTGGCCTGCGGAGAATCGTTGGACATGGACAGCCTAGACGTGCTTGGACTAATTCGACTTAACGTTAGCGGTACTCGTTTCGAGGTTAGTTGATGTCTGACGCTCTTAGTGAGGTACTTTTTAGTCTGAACAGTTGTCAAATAAAACGAACTGCATTGGCAGGTACTGCGAGGTACTCTGCTCAAACAGCGCTACGTCTATGACAAGCTCATGCACGACGGAATCTATCGGGCACAGCAGCAGGAATATTATTTTGACAGGGACCCAGACATTTTCACCATCGTTCTGTGGTACTGCAGATACGGTGAGTTGCATTGCTTGTTGGTACATGTATATTTCGCTGTGTTAATTAGTAGCAATAGTAAATAATTAGAGGAATAATGACCTGTAAATCTCCTTGGTAGGTGAGCTGCACGTGCCTCATCACTACTGCGGTCCTCTGCTAGAACGT
Source organism: Macrostomum cliftonense (assembly GCA_950096795.1). Classification (NCBI taxonomy): domain Eukaryota; kingdom Metazoa; phylum Platyhelminthes; family Macrostomidae; genus Macrostomum; species Macrostomum cliftonense. The sequence continues at coordinate 110,403 of CATNEM010000154.1, forward strand.
GAGCTGGCCCTGTGGGGCATCCAGCCAGCCATCGAAATACAAAATTGTTGCGTCAGCCATGTTATGGACACGAAAAGTCGGCTAGTCAGTTTGAAAAAGTTTGAAAATTTCTTTAAAGAAGAAATGGAAAACGAACCGCTAATTATACCTACTGATCAAGAGTTTGAGGAGCAAAATCTACTGAATGATCTGCAGAAATCTCACGGTAAGCCACGTTGTTTTATAGGTTGCGTCATTTTTGACAAACCTCTAAACGCTACTCTTGTTACAAATGGAATTTATATTTGAGACTACGTACTAGTCACCATGTCTTTAATTCTACTTGACACCATGGGCATGTAGGCTGCACGTACGAGTTCTTGGATTCTATCAATATTCTTATTCTTTTGGTTGGTGGCAGTAACCAATTGATATTTCTAGATTAATTTTTTTGTTTATCATTGGGTGCTTCCTCCTCACATATCTTCACAAAATCAGGCTGGCAGAAGCGCGTCAAGGAGGCGCTCATCGCCATGCGAAAACGTTGCTGGAAAATTCTCGACCATCCATCGTCCAGTTTTCCGGCCGCCGTGTACGCCGTCTTGTTGAGCATCACAGTTTTGTACACGGTTTTCAGCTTTGTTGCCAGCACATCGGAGCACTTTCAACGGCTGATGACGCCGCAGGAGGTGGCATTCTACTCAGCGAAGCATCCATCCTGGTACGGCAATCACACTGATGGACGATCGAAAATTAAAGTCGATTGGCTGGTTTTTCCCGACTGGATCAGTTTCGGCGTGCTGACCTTTGATTTCATTGTGCGCCTAATTTGCTGTCGAAATAAGCTGGCTTATTTTCGCAACAACTACACCATAATTGACCTTCTATCTATTCTACCATTCTATTTAAATGAATTGTTGAAAGTCTCCCTAGGCATTATTGAGTTCTCGGACAGTAGCAACTTTGGCTTGCCTGAGTACATCGCTTTTGTAAAGATTACGCTGTTCATGAGGTTGCTTCGAATCGGACGGCACTACAGAGGCCTGCAAGTACTGATCTACACCCTGCGCACTTCCTTCCGCGACCTCATGCTCATGGGAGTGTTTGTTGCCCTCGGCACTCTACTGTTCAGCACGCTGATCTTCTTCTGCGAGAAAGCTCGCTCAGAGGGTCACCAAGTTGGAGTTGACGATTGCTCAAAGTGTGCCAAAGGTCAGGGTGCTGAGAACCGGTTTATGTCAATGTTCGATGGCTTTTGGTGGTCCCTTGTAACCATGACAACTGTTGGTTACGGAGACTTGGTTCCACAGACAAATGCTGGTGAGAATTTTATGCTTGATTTATTATTTCAATTTGATCACTTTTGACTGGAGACGTTAGGATGTACAGCACTAACATGAACATCTTTCCAAGATCTTACGGTACTTCCAGGTATTTAGTGCTTTTACTTACATTAATAGTTCATCATTTTGAGCACAGATGGATTACATAACCAGAATAAAGGAAACATAGTTTTCATCCAGCAACCCTTGCATTAATCTAGAGAACGCAAGCATTCCAAAAAAGAAGCCATTTTGTTCCGAAGGCAATTATAATTAGCAGACTAAAATTAGAAGCAGCGGCCTAATTTCTGCCATTTGGTGGGCCGCTAAAGCAATAGAGTTTTAGGGCCAAAAGTTTATTGTTGTAGTCCTGTTGCCTTATATGGTCCGATCCCATTTCCCATGCTAGCATATCCTCTTTCCAGGTGCGCCAGTTGCCCCTGTCTAGCAAAATGTTTCAGGCCTAAATAATTTTTTGTCCCAAAAATTCTTCTAGTTTCTGCTATCCTGATCTATATATAGGGTCTTTAAACAATTGTTTTTGCAAAGCTTCGTCAAAAATTTGGTTGTGCAGAAAACATTTGAAGAAACAGCACGAATAATTGACACAAATTAGTGCAATTTGCAAGGTAAATAAGCAGAGGAGTAAGATTACTAATTCATTTGCTTTAAAGAAAACATGGAAAAAATTTTTTGTCAAAGTATGTCCATCATTTTTCATTTTTGGATATACTAGCTGGCCCAGATTGCAAGTAAACCATCAGAGTGGAGGTTAAACCATCCAGAGGGTTGCATAACTAATAAAATTGGACTACCAGACTTATTTACTACCGCTTTTGACGCTCTAGATAAGACTTCAAACATTCAAAATAAGACTAAATAGGATCGCAAGCAAGCCCAGTCTTGGCTGCAGGGATGGCTTGGCCATAGACTAAAAAATGGAATATCAAAATGAGAATATACCAATACCATAGACCTTCTGAGGGCTTCGCGTCCCTCGGATTCTCCCCCTTTCTGCACGAAGAAGGTCTATGGTATAGCTATTCCCACCCGATTTGCAAGGGCGGGCAGAAACGTCATTTCTCTGCCCGGGAGCCCAAATTACATTGGATCCAATGTGAAAGTGACGCGAGACGCGTTTCTTGGCCCGCTGCATGAAAGATTGTCTATGGCTGAAAAGGCTGACTAGACTGTCTAGACTAGACTAGATTGACGATTTCTATGACATTTCTGCCGGGCAAATTGGGTGGGAATAAGACGCTCAATATGAGACCGGGAGTGAAAGCCTTCAGATATCGCTCTAACCCTCTGATCCTCAGCCAGCTCTCTTTCTTCACCCCTTGGGTTGCATCTGACCCCTTGGATTTCATTTCGATATGCTATTCTGCTTCTTATTGTTGCTTCTGCTGTATTGACTAATTTGTCCTTAGCTGTTTTTATGGTGATGGCAGTGATGGTGATGAGACCGGGAGTAAAAGCCAATAAATTACTTTCACTCCCGGTCTCATTTTGAGCATAATATTCTCATTTTGATATTCCATTTTTTAGTCTATGGCCAAGCCATCCCTGCAGCCAAGACTGGGCTTGCTGCAGTATTTGCTTGCTCTTATTTTGAATGTCTAAAGTCTTATCAAGAGCGTCAAAAGCGATACTAGAGGTAGACATTAATTTGACCTAGAAAAATGCTAATGTTTTGCAACCAACGAACCTTCACCCTCTTTATAGGTCGCATAGTTGGCTCAGCCTGCGCCCTAAGCGGTCTTCTACTAATTGCATTCACGGTGCCAATCCTAGTCAACCACTTCATGCTGTACTATTCGCACTCGCAAATAGTACACGTGTCGCGCAGTTCAGTGCAAGAGTACGCTACTAAAGCCTTATTAGCTAAAGTGAACTCCTTCGCCGGTGGTAAAGTGAAGCGGATGCGTCAGCTGGTGGCGGAGGGTGCCAGTCATGCCACCACGAGGTCGCAACAGATTGGCCGAGCGTATTGGAAAAGTCGATTATGGCGAGGTCGATTCTCTCGCCGACGACAGCGGAATCAAGATTCCGGCGATCCGACTGAGCGGGAGCCAGCTGCAGATATTGAAGATCCGTCAGGGGATCAGGGACAGCGAGTGGCTCAAACGTCAGATGAAGAGGCGTCGTTCGCAGCACCCCGCAATGATCTGCTCCTACAAAATCCTGGCCGTGAAGAAACTGAAATCTAATTTGTAAATCGTAGGATTTTTCTGGATTTTCTAAATTTCTTAATTTAAATAAAATAGTCAGTTAATTTTTGGATTTTTTGCTCTGTCTTGCTAACCCAGTCATCTCCTACATCCTGCTTAATAAACTCATGATTAGTGTGTTGCTTTGCCTAAGATTTTACAGCATGTAAAATAATTTGTCACAGCGATTATACATACAGCATGTGTAAAAAAAATTCTATATAAACAAACAATTTCTTTTTCTGGTGACACATGAATACCTAAAATTAATTGTTTGTGATCTAGTTCCTTACTCACCAAAATTTAGCTTAAAATTTTCGATCATTTCTCAAAATTTTATACGTATTTCATAAATTAACAAATTTTTATTCGTTTAAACAAAAAAACAATTAGACACAATTATTGTTAAAATTTTAAAGGGATGCTATTAATTTGATCAAATTCTCTTAGCTAGAAATTGTTTCTCTCTAAAAATACACAATAATTATTAATGTTAACATTCATACCATTGTTTTGTTAGCTAGAATTCGGTTCTATTTTCCTTTACTTTGCCTCACAGCTTTTGCATTATAGATTAGTAAAGTAGCAGGGTTCGCATAAAAAAACTGTGGCAAAAAAATGATTTCAACAAATTACTGAAACCTTTTGCTATTTAACAGGTATATAAGTATTATTGTGTATCGCTTCAAGGCATCAACATCGCAGCATCTATTTTTCCATTATCATTTGTACTTATGCAGCTATAGATTTTTTTGGTTGGTAAAAATATAATAAACAGTGGAAAATAGAAACGAATGGAGACAAACAAGGCATGGAAACTATCATAAAGCAAGCATTGTTAAGTGTTAAGTGCTAAACACTATATTAGTTCCATGCAGATCTCTAATCAAAGAGTATTGAGATCTTTGGTTGCGACTAATGAAAATAACAAAATTGCTACTTAAAAAATGCGTTTGCATACAGTCGATACTACTGTCAGTGCATGTTGTAAATACTTACTTGTAAGCCATAAGCACGTAATTCAGGCTCATCTATGCATATTCTGTCCCTAATGCGCTTAAATAATTTCTTTTCAAAACAAGCAGAGTTTCATTATCAACGCAAGAAATATTTAAAAGTGCATATTTCCAACTTACACTGCACTATTATTGTAAACAAGCTCATACAAAACTAGAGCTTGAAGTTGATTATGCTTTCATCGTGTCTTTATCCTAATTTGGCGGATTAACGCATAGTACAAAATTACATGCTTATCCTCAGCTCAAAACACTGTATTGACAGTTACAACCGTTAATTAATGACATCTCAGTGAGGACAGTATATTCGGGACCAACGCTCTGGTCACGCCTATAAGTCCAAGCCTATTTGCGAACCTCATTAACTTCTAGGACGTCAATAGCAACTACGTAATCTCAGCTGGCCAGAAGCAATTCATTCACACAATAATCCGATTTTGAAGAAATATTACACACGTGTTTCATTTATCGCGTCATTTTTTATCTACGAGCGTACGGATGTTAATTTATAGAGCCAAAAATGTTTTCAATAGAATCTGTCTGATTCATCTAGTATTGACAGGTGGAATTTAATCTGGCCATTGGCTTTAAAATATTTTTTGATTCAGCTATTCTTAATGCATGATAAAAATATCTCCCACAAATGATGTCAAATTTGCTTGACGAAGCACTAATAATTTCGGCTAATAAGAACATAATTTATCACGAACAACGACTTAATGGTTTTTTCATTCTCAAAGACTTAATTAGTCAATATCCAATCCATTGGATTTTCGCTTTTAGCCAATCAGTTAATGGCCAAGGTTTTTAGCGCCTGGCGCAATCCTTTTTAAATAATTATATGCGCATTCACACCTTGTTGCCTCTTTTCCTTTCTCTTCATTCTCTTCCCTGCCTATGGCCTGGTTAGAAAAGTGACCGTACGAGTCGATACATTGATTAGGGGTAAGGGAGCTAGAGGGTGTACATCTATCCATAGTACGTCGTATCTCTGCCCTCAGTCCATTATATTAAAATACATTTCATTCCCTGGCCTGCTGCGCTTTTCCTATCGATCGCCCTCTCCGCGCTCTGATTGGTCCAACAGCGTGTCTCTTTCTACCCTCTTTGTGAGTACACAGTGAGTGTACAAATGTGCAGTTTGTTTAATGATCTATAAAGTATAAATCAAAAGTTCTCTACCTTAACACATATGAGAGCCAGCCGTTAATTACGACATTATCTTTCAAGTAATCTCTAAAAAACATTGCCGGATTAATTGGCTTCAAATTTTTATACAATAGTTATAAAAATGAAATAATTAACGCAAAAACTCTTTAACGCAAGGGTATAACTTTACTTAGTATTTACTCATTATATAGTAATAAATAAATAAATTTTGCAGGCCTCTACCAGACAAGAAGTCATTCCTATTATAAAATTGCAAATAACATAATCTAATGCTGCATTTAACAGACTTAAATTAACTTAATTTCTGTACAGTCACACGCAAGTCAAAGGCAAATAAATTTTTAGCGAAATTCTTCAATCTCTCATGAAACGCAATGCTAAAAACGTATACTAATTGGTGATTATTCACTGGGTCATGTTGTGGTCGATCCGTAAGACACCGTAGTTGTAGATATTGAAAAAGATGAAGCCGAGCTTCTGCTGTTGCTCCTCCGACTGAGTGCCGACAGCGCTATCAGGGCGAATATTAAGCCGAGGAATACCAGCACTACTAGCAGAGTTGTAACCCTGGCGGCCGAGTTATTCTCCAGCATGAGGGCTCGCTCTCTCTCCTCCTTGGTCTGGTAGCAGCCCATCAGGGTTAGGTGTCTGCGGCAGCAGTTCATCTCGCTCAGGCTGCCGTGCAGCTCGCAATCGGCTTCGCCGCACACCTCGCAGTAGCGCAGCGTCGATGAGCCACCAGCCGCACCGCCGCCGCCGCCACCAAGGCCGTTTGCTGATCCGCCAGTCTCTTCCGATTCTTCCTCGTCCCCGTCGGCCGGATCGTTTCGCCGGACGAAGGGCAGCTTGTTGAACAGGCGGGCGGCGAGACTTGGCCGACGACCGCTACGACCACCAGAAGGTCCGGCAACTGAGCCGCCGGCGACACTCGGCCAGGACTGCTTGAGGTCCGGACTCGATCCCCTGTCCTGCTGACTGTGATGATGATGATGGTGGTGATGGTGGTGGTGCTGGGGACTGGCTATGCTGTGTCGAACACCAAACAGTCGCTTCAGTCGCTCCTTGAACTCGTCTCCGCTGGCTTCGAGGATCTCCTGCTCTTCGTCTGGGCTCAACAGCAGCTCCGGCTGTTGCGTGGGCGGCGGCGGCATCTGCAGAGCAGCCGCGTCGGCGATGCTAAATCGTCGACTGACACCGACTGGGCCAGCAGCTGTGGACAGTCGACGAGAGGCCAAGTCAAAGCTGGGCGTTCGTTGGTTTCTATCAACTTGCTCACTGACTGTCAAAATATTAAAATGAGCTCGTCCGCTGGCTTCGCAGCAGCTCTGGTCACCGCTTCGACAGCTGGTGCCGCCACAGCTGCTGCTGCTGCTGTTGCTACTTCGACAAGGCGATGTGGAGTCAAAGTGAACGCATTTTCTACCGCGCAAATCGGTGTCATCTTCGAATTTGTTAGAACCCGGCGCTCCTGAAGCTGCCGATGCTGCAGTGGCTGTCTGGTCGGGGCTGCAGCTGCCGCTATGGTAAGCGCTCTCTTCTGATGCTGCCGACGTGGCCGAAGTTCCTGACGCTATCGTAGCGGTGGCTGTATCGGATGCTGGATCTGGGTAGACACGGCTCATTTTCGGCTGGGTGAACAGACTGCGCTGAACGGAGGAAAGAGAATATGTTTTCGCTTGTATTACGCAATTTTACTAGCTATCTATTTACATTTTAACTTCATGATGATTGGCAGCTGTTATATTAAGCAACAAGTGTACAATTTTTCCTTTTTCTCGTCTCTTGCTATGATTGGCTGGTATTTTCTATAGAGTTTTTTAATAACTTTTTTGATGGTAAGATCTTTCTCTCCCTCTATCAAATTTCTGTTAATGACAAACGCTAATGAATTCACGAGAGCATCACGATGTGACCAAATCGTAAACTGATTGTGCGCTTAACTTTGCTGATGGTCATGCCATAAAGTAAGAATCTTAATCATACAGTCATCAGTTGCCTGGAATAAAAAAGGTTTAATTGGAAAATACGCTCGTATATTAGAAAATACCATCATACGCGTCTTCACCAAACGCTTCACTGTCAAAAAACATTAATAAAAGGGCCAGTAATGCTTATTGATGCAGTCAATTGTATAGCTTTGTAAGATCCTTCGCTGGGTTACTTCCGCTGATGCCAAAATGCAAGGCCGGATATTTCAAGTGCTCCGCATCTGACATTTGCTTCGCTACCCAAGTTAGTCATAAGTGGCTCTTAAAGCAACCAGCCTAGTTCTTCCAATGGCGCAACTCTTGGACTTAAAGATGTGTGGCATTGAAAACCTGACGTTTTACATCTGACAGCTAATAAAAGAACTTTAACGTTTTTTTTAGTTTTTATATTATTCTTAAACTCATAACCGTCTTTCAGCCTCATTCTGTCCAGGGCTCTTCAACTCATGATTGTCCCTCAGCGCCATTTCGTCTAGGGCTCTTCAGTTCATGACTGTCCCTAAACCCCATTGTCTAGGGCTCTTCAACTCATGACTGTCCCTAAACCCCATTTTGTCTAGGGCTCTTCAACTTATGACTGTCCCTAAACCCCATTTTGTCTAGGGCTCTTCAACTTATGACCGTCACTAAACCCCATTTTGTCTAGGGCTCTTCAACTCATGACCGTCCCTAATCCCCATTTTGTCTAGGGCTCTTCAACTCATGACCGTCCCTAATCCCCATTTTGTCTAGGGCTCTCCAGCTCATGACTGTCCCTAAACCCTAATTTTGTTTAGGGCTCTTCAGCTCATGACCGTCCCTAAACCCTATTTTGTCTAGGGCTCTTGAACTCATTACCTTAACCACGCTGCGTTTAAGGCTTTTTAACTACAAATTGCACCTTTTGATTTCCTCAATTGATTTGTTTTTTTTACGTGAATCCACTTTATTTAGAAAATTCTAAGTCCTCATTATCAATGCTAGCTCACACCAATAATGATTGTTGAAGTCAACTTATGCAGTTTGCTGCAGTGCTTAAATTAAGCAAAGACACGGGCGAAAGAGAAATAGTCAGGAAATAACGGCGCAAGTGTTTGGATTCCACCAAGTTTATAAATTAGTGGACTGCTTTAGCTGCTTCTTCTCCAATTGCTGATGGTTTTGGGGAAAAAACTTATGAATAATTTATTCCTCTCTCGACAAGTCCGGCAATGTCAACTTATTGAAAATTTTCTAACCAACAGCCGGTAAAGTGCGGTAGGCTGAGAAAATGCTGTTCAGTCTGATGTTGCTCCACTGAGGACAGGTTATTGGGAGAATTTTTGGGAGTGTTTGTTCTGTTTGAGCTAAGGAAGTGCAGCACGGGACACTGCAGTGCTTCGACACATTTTTCAGGACACTAGGCTTTGATAGAGGACAAAGTGCTTCGATGGATAGATGGCTCAGGACACTATGCTTCGATAGATGGATGATTCAGGACACTATGCTTCGATGGAGGACAATGTGCTTCGATGAATGTATGGTTTAGGACACTATGCTTCGATGGAGGACAATGTGCTTCGATGAATGTATGGTTTAGGACACTATGCTTCGATGGAGGACAATGTGCTTCGATGAATGTATGGTTCAGGACACTATGCTTCGATGGAGGACAATGTGCTTCGATGACTGTATGGTTCAGGACACTATGCTTCGATAGACGGATGATTCAGGACACTATGATTGGGTTAGACGGATGATTCAGGACACTATGCTTCGATATATGGATGATTCAGGACACAATGCTTCGATGGAGGACAATGTGCTTCGATGGATGTATGGTTCAGGGCACAATTTTTCGATAGACGGATTGTTAGCTATCTCTTAGTTAATTAGACGCTCAATTCCTCTGTGCAATGGTCTATGGCCAAACCGTGCCTAGTGATACAGTTTCATTTATACGAGCAGAGATGCTCAACATTAAATATATCTTAAGCACGCTAATAAAAAAGCTCAACTGGAGCACAAATGAATTGCTAGCTAGAGGCTAGTCTGAAATAACAATTGGCTTGACTCCTTCAATCTCCCAAAGTAACACTGGCGACGATTCCGATCGAACCCCTGGAGACAGATGCGCCGGCCGAAGTGAGCCGATGGCTTCAACGATTCGAGGCGATCGCCAAAGTCAACAAGTGGGGGGAGGACGTGTTGAAGTACGCATTCATCGCACAACTTGGAAAGAAAGCATTTAACCTGATTGCTGACGCGTCACTTCCGGACAAACCGGAAGATAAGACATTCGAGGACCTGAAGGAATTGCTTGAAATGGAGACGCAAGCGACAAAGTCAGGACTGTCTTACAGGTACACATTCCACCACCTAAAGCAAGAAGATGGAGAAGACTCGTCCGCTTTCGCTAGGAAGCTTCGTCAGGCCGCAGAGAACTGTGAATTCACCGACCTAAATGAAAGACTGCGCGACCAGTTCGTGTTTGGCCTGGCCAACAAGGATATCGTAAGGAAGCTCCTAACGGAAAAACTCAAGGATCTCACACTGGAGAAGGTGATGGCTGTGGCCAGTGCCTGTGAAGCCGTCGCGCGCGGTGAAAAGCAGATGAAAGGGAGCGATGTCCTGATGATCAATAACTGCAAGGCGACCCCAAAGCGTAAACCAGACACACGACCGAAGGATCCCAAGGCTCATCAATCCAACAGCAAGTGGAATCAACGGAGCCAAGGTGATCAAATCAAATGCTTCTGTTGTGGTAAAGACGGACATCGCAAGGATGTCTGCCAGCATCGTTCAAAAACGTGTTTGACCTGTGGCAAAGCTGGTCATCTTAAAGCCGTGTGCAAATCAAACACCGCGAGACCTAATCAAGGATCATGGAGGACGGACAAGGTGAGAGCAATCGAGCCCAAAGAAAACCCACCTAAATCGGAAGGGACATCCGATCGCATCTTCTCAGTAACCAGTGAGAACAATGAAAGTTTAGGCGGACACCGAATAACCAGGCTATTGGTGGTAAACGGAGTCAATCTTCACATGATTTGGACACGGGATCAGTATCATCATTTGTACCGCTAAAGGTGTATCAAAGCTTCCTGGAGAAGCCCGAGCGAGCTTAAGTCTACTGCCCGAAGGTTCGCAGCCTACCAAGGCGACCCAGTGCGCGTCCTAGGAGAACTAACAGTCAGAGTGGAGCGAGGCGGAAACTTCGCTCATTTACCTTTATTTGTCGTAGACCACCCAGATGCGGAGCCGATTTACGGACTCGACTGGATTTCAGTGTTAGAGCCGGAGCTGTACACAACCATAACCCGAGGAGGAAATTTCAGCACAAGCAAAGGAACAGCTCAATCTTCTATGTGTCCGGTTGATGTAGTCAAGGTGTCGTTAACAGTCAAGCCGGGAGCAAAACCAGTTTTCTGTAAGCCCAGACAAATTCCATACGGAATCCTGGAGGATGTAAAGAGCGAACTCAAGAGAATGGAGTCCGATGGCCTACTGGAGAAAGTGCAATCGAGTGAATGGGCCACTCCAATAGTCTGTGTCAGAAAGCAATCCGGTAAGATCAGAATTTGCGGTGATTACAAGGTAACGCTTAACCCGGTTCTAAAGGACATGGTATCGACTACACCTTCGATTGACGAAGTAATGTCCAGGCTAGGGCGGGCCAGGAGATTTTCAACATTAGACCTCACTAATGCCTATCTGCAAGTGCCAGTCGACACAGAGTCCAGTCTTATGCAGACCTGGAGTACTCCTTTTGGCCTATACCGCCCGACCGCTCTCGCTTACGGTGTTAAGCAGGCACCAGCAATTTTCCAATCGTACATGGACAAGCTCCTGCTAAACCTCGAAGGTGTGGTGTCCTACCAAGATGACATTCTTATCTGGGGAGAGAATCAGGCAATTCACGATGAGCGGCTTAACAACGTGATGAAAATTATCAAGGAGAACGGACTGCAAATAAATATGGACAAGTGCGTGGTGAATACACCGTCAATTAAATTCCTGGGTTTTGAAATCAGTGCAGACGGCATTCGACCCTTAAAGGAGAAAACAGAAGCGATTGCCGGACTGAAAGAGCCTACTGATCTAAAACAGCTTCAAGCATTTATTGGAATGGTTGATTTTTACGGTCGATGCGTTCCAAATCTGGCTACGTTGAAGGAGCCGCTGACCAATCTTACGAGGTCAGGCGTGCCCTGGGCATGGGGAAGGCAGGAACGCTGCGCTTTCAATGCCATCAAGGACAAACTATACCATGCAGGACTACTCAAGCCGTTTGACCCAGCTGACATGGCTATACTTACTACTGACGCTTCACCAGTTGGACTAGGTGCTGTGCTGGAGCAGTCGTCAGGACCTGTTCTGTTTATCTCGAAGACCCTAACGCGAGCGGAGCGCAACTACGCTCAAATCGAGAGGGAAGCTCTCGCAATTATCTGGGCTGTAAAACGTCTTCATAAGTATTTACTGGGACGCAAGATTGTGCTCAAAACAGATCACCACCCGCTCAAGTTTCTGTTTGACCCTGGAAAGGCGCTGTCCACAGTTGCCGCGGCTAGGCTACAACGGTGGGCGATTACTCTCATGGAATACGACTACATCATTGAATGCAAACGATCTGAAGAAATCCCGGTTGCCGATGCCCTATCTCGATTGAACAAAAGCGTCGCGGAGTACGAGCAGTTCGATGTCAGCTCTATACAGGACAGCCTGCTCGATATTCCGATCAACAAGGAGCAGCTCAGGTGCAAATCCATGATGGATAAAGAGTTGCGACAGCTTTTTCCACTTGTCAAGCATCGAGGGATTCAGAAACTGCCCACATACGCACGATTTCGAGATGAATTGGTAATTGGACATGGTGTTTTATACAGAGGCTTGCGACTTCTGATTCCGAAGGACGAGCATCAGAGGGTGCTACAACTACTTCACGAGGGCCATGTCGGTGCAGACAAAATGAAGTCCATCGCCAGGCAGTGCGTCTGGTGGCCAGGCATAGACTCAGATGTGACACTGCACGCAAAGCGATGCCCTGCCTGCCAGGCGAACAAGGACCATGGGTCAACAATTCAATGGACTTCATGGCCGGAGGAGAATGAAAAGTGGTCAAGAGTGCATGCTGATTACGCAGGACCATTCAAGGGAGACAAGTACTTACTTGTACTCGTCGATGCCTATAGCAAGTGGGCCGAAGTACACGTTGCACAGTCAACTACATCGGCAGAAACTATCCGGCGGTTTCGAAGAACATTCTCGCAAGAGGGAGTCCCAGCAACCTTAGTCACGGACAACGGACCACAATTCACTTCTGCAGAGATGGAAGGATGGCTGAAGAGAGTCGGCTGCAGACACGTGCTTACGCCTCCGTACCACCCTCGATCAAACGGACTGGCCGAAAGATTTGTCAGAGACCTGAAGAACCATTTTCGAGCATCCGGAACGGACGACGATCTTCAGACCAGTGTGGACCGTTTTCTGCTACAATACAGGAACTCGCGTCACTCAACGACAGGCAAGGCACCCGCGGAGCTGATGAGAAGACATCTATTGCGTACGGCAACCCTGTCCTTGGCAAAGGAACCGGTGTGGGTGAAGACCTACAAGCACGAAATGGAGAAGTGGAAACCTGGCGAGGTCGTCGCGAGAGAAGGTAAGGCGATCGTGGGAGTGCAACTCGACGACGGCACATGCGGTCGATATCATTTGGATCAGACCAAGCCAAGGATTCCATCGGAGAATCCTGCGACCGAATCACGTCAGACGAATGTTCCCAGAGATGCTGCCGATCCAATTGACGACAAAACGACTACGGAAGCAAGACAGCTAGGGACAGGTCATCCCAGCAAGCGCACGCGAAAAGCTCCAGACAGGCTTCATTATTCTACAATGGGAAGACCTGATGGTACTTAACTGATTGTGCGAATTCTCGTACATGTACTGTGTCAAGACTACAGGGGAGGAGTGTTAGCTATCTCTTAGTTAATTAGACGCTCAATTCCTCTGTGCAATGGTCTATGGCCAAACCGTGCCTAGTGATACAGTTTCATTTATACGAGCAGAGATGCTCAACATTAAATATATCTTAAGCACGCTAATAAAAAAGCTCAACTGGAGCACAAATGAATTGCTAGCTAGAGGCTAGTCTGAAATAACAATTGGCTTGACTCCTTCAATCTCCCAAAGTAACACGGATGATTCAGGACACTATGATTGGGTTAGACGGATGATTCAGGACACTATGCTTGGGTTAGATTGATCATTCAGGACACAATGCTTCGATAGATGGATCATTCAGGACAATATGCTTGGGTTAGACGGATGATTCAGGACACAATGCCCTAAACTATGCTTGGGTTAGATTAATGATTCAGGACACAATGCTTCGATAGATGGATCATTCAGGACACTATGCTTGGGTTAGACGGATGATTCAGGACACTATGCTTGGGTTAGATTGATCATTCAGGACACAATGCTTCGATAGATGGATCATTCAGGACACTATGCTTGGGTTAGACGGATGATTCAGGACACAATGCCCTAAACTATGCTTGGGTTAGATTAATGATTCAGGACACAATGCTTCGATAGATGGATCATTCAGGACACTATGCTTGGGTTAGACGGATGATTCAGGACACTATGCTTGGGTTAGATTGATCATTCAGGACACAATGCTTCGATAGATGGATCATTCAGGACACTATGCTTGGGTTAGACGGATGATTCAGGACACAATGCCCTAAACTATGCTTGGGTTAGATTAATGATTCAGGACACAATGCTTCGATAGATGGATCATTCAGGACACTATGCTTCGATAAATGTATGATTCAGGACACAATGCTTCGATTGGTAGATGATTCAGGACACTATGCTTGGGTTAGATGGATGATTCAGGACACTGTGCGAGGGGTTCGTGTCCCAGCTTAAAGAGACAATTTTCTGCTTTTCAGCAAGGTACTTAATCCCGCATTGCTTCATTCCGCTCATCTCAGATCAGGTACCAATTTGAGCTGAGAAAATTAAGGCTGTTTGTTGCGGCCCCTTCGGCCCGTCAGCACTGAGCAGCTGTACGCAGCACTCAGATGCTTTGCGCAGCTAGCTGCGGCTGTGCCGTGGGCTGCACATTTGCTTGAAAGGTCGGGTGTCTAGTTTTTTTCCATTTGAATAGATGATTTAGGAGATTAATACTAAAGGGACCTTCTATATCACTTGTTTCCAATATGACAGGGTTGTACGTGTAGCTATATAAAAAAGATCAACGATTCAAGGCGCAATCTTACCTTGGCAGCAAAAGAACTGTTCAACATTTGTTAGATCCCTTTCTTCAAGTTCGAGGTGGACACGATGTAGTTTGAACTGGACTCTGTCCAGAGCAATTCCAGGGTCAGCGCAACACTAAAATTGCTTCCCAAAGCAGCGCTAAAACATGCAACAACTATTTTTATAGAAAACTTCCTTTCAACAGAAATAAACTCGTTAGGTAGAGGCAGCCTTGGCAGTGCGGCTAGAGGAGTGAAGAAGCCTAAGGCTTGAGAGAACTCTCCATCTGCGATTGGTGGAGCTGATTGGCAAAGGCGATGAATTGGTTGCCAATAGCAACCGGGCTACAGATGCACAAAAATCCAGTCAACGAAGGAGACGATGAATTGGGAAGCATTTGAGATTTCTGCAATGAGCACAGGTAAAGGGGTGTAGCTTTGAGCATACGTATAGTAAAAGAGGAAAAAAGGGATTAAAAGCCCAGACTCTGGTGGGCACAATTAAGCATTGAAACGGGACTCAATTGACTTCCCTTTCAGCTTGGGACGGCTGAGCTGGATAGGTAAAATGTGGTTAGAGTTGGAGCAAGACCAAATAATCCTGCTCCGAAACCAAAGTCCAATGCGGCTTAGCTTCCCATGGGAGGGGAGAATGTGCTTTCTCTGCATTTATAGTCAGACTTTAAATCACGAAAACCTACAATAGAATGTAGAGCATTTAAATCCGTTATGACTCTTCCCACAGCGTGTAAAAACTCCCCCATGTGAGCATTAAACACTGCTTGTTGTTGAGGCGCAGAGACTGGGGCTTGAAATTCCATTCTATAGAGCACAGAGTGCGACTATGTAAACATGGACTTTTAAAATTATTTTCTTCAACAACTCCGACAATTGTTGGTTTACTACGTTAATCTTAGTTCCAGGTTATGCAGGCACCCTAAAAAATTTACAGGCGCTTCAAAAATCAAGATTTAAGGTTGGTGAATGCCAAGTTTTTATTTTATATTTTCAAAAAAACGTTCAAGCCAGACTAAATTTGGCGCTCGTCTCGATTGCCTCCACGGTCTGAGCGTCAGTGAACAGCAGCAGGCGACAGGCTCTCAGCTTGCTGTTGTACAGCACGGCTCCGCTGCTGGTGCCAATTTCAAAAGCCGACAAGCCCACATGACAACATCTGAGAGGGGATTCGTCAGCTGGGTGAATGTAGCAGCATTCCGAGTTAGGTTTGTATCAATAGCTAGCTGGTGCGCTTGAGGTGCCGGATGGTGGCAGCTGAGCTCGAGTTGAAGTCCACTCGCTCGCTCGCAATCGATCATCTGTCAGCCGGACCTGATGGAACGAAACTAATCAGCTAGGTCAGCCACTCAGAGCCGCAATCGGCAGCTGCTGCTGCTGCAGCTGCTGCGAGATTTATGAGTTGATCGGCTCGCCTCCGATCGATTTTCACCATTGCTAATAGTCATTGTCCTTTTCTTAAATGTTTATGGTATGTGTCATACCTGAAATACATGTAGGACCATCAAGGGGCGTTTTGTACGAGTATGTCCCAAAATGTTTGTTTCGTACATTTCTAATGCACTACTGCATGGCTCATCAGTAGTCATTACTAAGAAATATCGATTTAGAGTTCTCAATCGTCCCTGTTTAAAGAAGACCAGGAGGGGTTACATCTGTTGAAGCTGCTCAGCACAAGGATGACGAAGGTACAAGGAAAAGTAGAGCAGGAAATTACCAGGCATTTCTTTACGGCGTTGTGAAGGATTCTTTTATTAAACCATGAAACAAGTAACGCAAGAATTTTAGTTCAAAACCCCGTAATATCAATATCATAACCGCCATAAATATTTGAAAAAAAATTAATTTATAGTGTCACAGCAGAGCCAAAAATATTTGAAAAAAAATTTTATAGTGTAGCAGAAAGTCATAAATATTTAAGAAAACGTTTTCACAGTGTCACAGCACGGTCGCAAATATTTGGGAAAACGGTTTCATAGTGTCACAGCACGGTCATAAATATTTGGGAAAACGGTTTCATAGTGTCACAGCACGGTCATAAATATTTGGGAAAACGGTTTCATAGTGTCACAGCACGGTCATAAATATTTGGGAAAACGGTTTCATAGTGTCACAGCACGGTCATAAATATTTGGGAAAACGGTTTCATAGTGTCACAGCACGGTCATAAATATTTGGGAAAACGGTTTCATAGTGTCACAGCACGGTCATAAATATTTAAGAAAACGGTTTCATATTATCACAGCACGGTCATAAATATTTGGTAAAACGGTTTCATAGTGTCACAGCACGGTCATAAATATTTGGGAAAACGGTTTCATAGTGTCACAGCACGGTCATAAATATTTGGGAAAACGGTTTCATAGTGTCACAGCACGGTCATAAATATTTAAGAAAACGGTTTCATATTATCACAGCACGGTCATAAATATTTAAGGAAACGGTTTCATAGTGTCACAGCACAGTCATAAATATTTAAGAAAACGGTTTCATAGTGTCACAGCACGGTCATAAATATTCAAGAAAACGGTTTCATAGTGTCACAGCACGGTCATAAATATTTAAGAAAACGGTTTCATAGTGTCACAGCACGGTCATAAATATTTAAGAAAACGGTTTCATATTGTCACAGTACGGTCATAAATATTTAAGAAAACGGTTTTATATTATTACAGCACGGTCATAAATATTTAAGAAAACGGTTTCATAGTGTCACAGCAGGGTTATAAATATTTAAGAAAACGGTTTCATATTGTCACAGTACGGTCATAAATATTTAAGAAAACGGCTTTATATTATTACAGCACGGTCATAAATATTTAAGAAAACGGTTTCATATTGTCACAGTACGGTCATAAATATTTAAGAAAACGGTTTCATAGTGTCACAGCACGGTCATAAATATTTAAGAAAACGGTTTCATAGTGTCACAGCACGGTTATAAATATTTAAGAAAACGGTTTCATATTGTCACAGTACGGTCATAAATATTTAAGAAAACGGTTTCATAGTGTCACAGCACGGTCATAAATATTTAAGAAAACGGTTTCATAGTGTCACAGCACAGTCATAAATATTTGGGAAAACGGTTTCATAGTGTCACAGCACGGTCATAAATATTTAAGAAAACGGTTTCATATTATCACAGCACGGTCATAAATATTTAAGGAAACGGTTTCATAGTGTCACAGCACAGTCATAAATATTTAAGAAAACGGTTTCATAGTGTCACAGCACGGTCATAAATATTCAAGATAACGGTTTCATGGTGTCACAGCACGGTCATAAATATTTAAGAAAACGGTTTCATAGTGTCACAGCACGGTCATAAATATTTAAGAAAACGGTTTCATATTATCACAGCACAGTCATAAATATTTAAGAAAACGGTTTCATAATGTCACAGCACGGTCATAAATATTTGGGAAAACGGTTTCATAGTGTCACAGCACGGTCATAAATATTTAAGGAAACGGTTTCATAGTGTCACAGCACAGTCATAAATATTTAAGAAAACGGTTTCATAGTGTCACAGCACGGTCATAAATATTCAAGAAAACGGTTTCATAGTGTCACAGCACGGTCATAAATATTTAAGAAAACGGTTTCATAGTGTCACAGCACGGTCATAAATATTTAAGAAAACGGTTTCATATTGTCACAGTACGGTCATAAATATTTAAGAAAACGGTTTTATATTATTACAGCACGGTCATAAATATTTAAGAAAACGGTTTCATAGTGTCACAGCAGGGTTATAAATATTTAAGAAAACGGTTTCATATTGTCACAGTACGGTCATAAATATTTAAGAAAACGGCTTTATATTATTACAGCACGGTCATAAATATTTAAGAAAACGGTTTCATATTGTCACAGTACGGTCATAAATATTTAAGAAAACGGTTTCATAGTGTCACAGCACGGTCATAAATATTTAAGAAAACGGTTTCATAGTGTCACAGCACGGTTATAAATATTTAAGAAAACGGTTTCATATTGTCACAGTACGGTCATAAATATTTAAGAAAACGGTTTCATAGTGTCACAGCACGGTCATAAATATTTAAGAAAACGGTTTCATAGTGTCACAGCACAGTCATAAATATTTGGGAAAACGGTTTCATAGTGTCACAGCACGGTCATAAATATTTAAGAAAACGGTTTCATATTATCACAGCACGGTCATAAATATTTAAGGAAACGGTTTCATAGTGTCACAGCACAGTCATAAATATTTAAGAAAACGGTTTCATAGTGTCACAGCACGGTCATAAATATTCAAGATAACGGTTTCATGGTGTCACAGCACGGTCATAAATATTTAAGAAAACGGTTTCATAGTGTCACAGCACGGTCATAAATATTTAAGAAAACGGTTTCATATTATCACAGCACAGTCATAAATATTTAAGAAAACGGTTTCATAATGTCACAGCACGGTCATAAATATTTGGGAAAACGGTTTCATAGTGTCACAGCACGGTCATAAATATTCAAGAAAACGGTTTCATAGTGTCACAGCACGGTCATAAATATTTAAGAAAACGGTTTCATATTATTACAGCACGGTCATAAATATTTAAGAAAACGGTTTCATATTGTCACAGTACGGCCATAAATATTTAAGAAAACGGTTTCATACGAGCGTACTCGTAGTGTCACAGCACGGTCATAAATATTCAAGAAAACGGTTTCAAAGTGTCACAGCACGGTTATAAATATTTAAGAAAACGGTTTCATATTGTCACAGTACGGTCATAAATATTTAAGAAAACGGTTTTATATTATTACAACACGGTCATAAATATTCAAGAAAACGGTTTCATAGTGTCACAGCACGGTCATAAATATTTAAGAAAACGGTTTCATAGTGTCACAGCACGGTCATAAATATTTAAGAAAACGGTTTCATAGTGTCACAGTACGGTCATAAATATTTAAGAAAACGGTTTTATATTATTACAGCACGGTCATAAATATTTAAGAAAACGGTTTCATATTGTCACAGTACGGCCATAAATATTTAAGAAAACGGTTTCATACTCGTAGTGTCACAGCACAGTCATAAATATTTAAGAAAACGGTTTCATAGTGTGAAAGCAAAGTCATAAATATTTGGAAAATTGGAAAAATGAGTTCGCACTTTAACATGGCACGTAAAAACCACTTATGGGCACAAAACGAATTTCCGCAAACAAGCAAGTATAGTGTTAAGGCCAAAAATGGTTACTGCTTGAATAATTATTCACCGGAAACCAAATTAACTTGCTAGAGATGCTTTGTGAAATAGTTTTTAGCCTGTTATTCCCATGGTTGTCCCGCGTTTTCTGTCTAGTTATTTTTGAGAACTCAAAAATGGATGTGTGAAAACCTTTACTTAATTTCTTTTAATTTAAACAGTAGTAAGGTAACTCAAAATTTAATTTCCATAAACCCTCCATAACAATTAGATTTAAAACAAAAAACTAATAAAACTGGTGGTTTCTGTCGTTCTTGCCTCCTATCCCTATTCGCTCCCCTTTCACTCCTGACAGTCTATTAACTCCTAATAACAGTAAGACACGGCAAGTACACCAGTATGAAAAACCCGACGGAAGTTTCTGCAGTGTCTGACTGTTATTGATAAAAAAATGGCTAATGAATGTCTAGTTCGACAAGTCACTCAAGGACCAGAGGCCGGCTCATAAACTGACAAGCTTCTTATCGCATCCTCGACAGATGGCTGGGCCCAAGAAGCAGGCAGTATCAATAAAGAATGAACATACTTTCGGCGAATTTGCTCTTGAAACGTGTTGGCAAACCACATCCAGTACGGCGAGGACGAGTTCGATGGATCTGGAGAGATATGCCACTCCGGAATGTACAGCTTGTACTCCTTGTATTTATGACTCTTTTTTCTGCATTGATTGCATTTTTCAGAAGCAGTGCACTTGTGTCGGGAAGCGTTACAGTCGAAAAAGAAATCCCCTTGGACTTTATAGTTGCAGTTTTCAAGACAAAGTGCATTCGAACTCCAGTCTTTGGTACCAGTCAGTCCGCTCGGTCTGTGCTGGATGCACTGGTGGCTCTGGTGGTCAGAGTCGAAATGACCTTTTTCGTTGTTTGAGCAGGGCTCGCAGCAGAACGGACACTGCTCAGGGCAGCCCCACAGCCTGTTTAAAATTCCCACATACAGAGCATTTCCCTGCCAGTCAAAAGCTTCCGCACTCTCGGCTTTCAGTTGGCCTAACAGTTCTTCTCTGGCTTCATCCATGCGCCTCAGAACATGCTTTTCGAAATTTTTCAGACCGCTGACAGAATTTTCATTAATAAAGCTAAAGTCTTCAGGCTTCAATCCTATTTTCTTTTCGCAAAAGCAGAAATTCTCGATCCATGCTCTAAACAACCAGTTTTTATGTGGTAGCTTCTCTGAATCATTGCTTCTCAAAGTAGCGTCATGAACTGACTCTACAGTTGCTAAAAACAAACTGTCTATTGATTCCTTCACAATCCTGTTGTAAACCGATTCACCGTGTTTGGATTGAGTGAATAACTTCCTGTTTACATCCTCAGTAAGCCAGTGCAATGCAAATTCCCTACCATCCATGAGGTAAGACATAAAGTCGTCGAAGTTTTTGTTACTTGCCAAGCTTTCCATCATTTGCACTATTAGATGGGCCTTTGTGCTTGCAAGGTTTCCGTGCAATGCTACCTCGATTTTCTGCAGTCTCTGACTGATGACCACGTCTTTGATTTTTTCTTTGATTGTTTTAGCAACATTAGCTGCAGTGATGATTTCCTCAGTTTCCTGTTTCAGTCTGTGATGAAAATTACTCAATGCTGTCTCCCTAAACTTTGTCAGCATTGTGGTTACTCCGTGTTCTCTTTCGTATTCATCTTGCCACTTCTTAAAAATGGCGGCTGCAAGGCTGCAAGCGTGAATAGTGATTCGCACGATGCCATTCAAATTAATAGTTACTGATGGAGGCTTACTGCCACCGTCACCTTTGGCGTTGTACTCACTGATTTTTTCTTTTATAGTCCTAACGATCGAGCTGAAAGCGTCTTGTTTGATGATGTGCCTTGCATCTGTACTGGCTGCTTGTTGTACGAGGCGGTCAGCCTCCGCCAGAGCGGAGTTGCCGACTTGAACCACTTTGAGCACACAATTTTCACGGTTTTCCCCGGAATAACCGGCTGATTGACGAGTATAAGCATAGCATTTATCTGCTGTGTCTTGCATCTTGCATGTGACTGTCAGTAAGTGTGTCTTTGAGTGAGAAGTGAAAATTTGTGGGATCCCTATCTGCTCTGAGAGACTTTAACTCGTTGTCTAGAACGTTAAAGTTTTCAGAAAAAATCTCTCTGATTGCTCTTTCCGCTTCAGTATAGACATCCGTTTGAGGTGTTTCCTTCCCTGACACACTTGCCATGAATTTGGCCCACATCTTCTTAAATTCCTCGTCTTCATTACTCGCACCCTCAGCACGATTAAGTTTGTCTGCTAATTCTCTAGCTAGATTCAAAATTTTTTTTTGATATTCTTTTTTTTTCCTGCGGCCAAATGGGAATTCCTCAGGGTTTCGGTCACAACTCTGAGGTGCTGTAGGGTCTTGTTAAACAGCGCATCCTTGACATGTTTCAGACTGCTGATTTTACTCTGTTCCCATTTGCAAGAAATCTGCTTGAGTTCATGATTCATCGAAAAAAACTCTTTGAGCTCATTCTCAGCCTCTAAATGGCTACGGCCCACCAGTTCATGTAGATCATTTTCCAGGGTCGAAAACTCATTTTCGAGCTCTTCTGGATCCCTGCATTTCCGGAGATTCACCTCTCTATCCTGGCACCACTGTGCGCACTTCGTTTCTATGGCGAATTTGCGCTTCGCAAAAAACTCTTCAACTTCGCGGTACGCTTTCAACTCAATGGTATTCTGAAAGCTAAGAACAAAATCTTCCTTCAGAACAGCATTCCACAAATCTTTGATCCGAGTTGACAGATTGGTGAATGACAATTTTGAATCTTTGTACTTTTTCAACTGCTCTTTGACTGTTTGTCTTGTTTGCTGAGCCATTCTGCTGTATTCTGGATTCACTGGTGCATTTGGGGGACTCCCTTCCCAGAGACCCGGCCAATAGCTCACATCACGATCCGGGTTAAAATTTATAATGTCGGTGAACTTTTTTATATCTGGGTAACCTTCGTGCTCTGCAGCGATTTCCACTGCCTTGTTAAGTTCGTCCAGCAGCTTGTTACTTGTCACTTGTAATTTTTCCTTTGCATCGACTGCCACAACATTCTGGTGAATGAAGACACATCCCTTCTGAAGGCAAATTTCTTTGAAAGCCATCTTGATTCTAATGAACGCATGCATCACAATCTCTAGAGAATTTCTCATTTCTTCAGTATTCTCTCCCAGAATGTTCATGATAGCGACATCAGCCAAGCCAATAGCTATCACTGCCAATTCATTGTCGTGTTCTCTGCTAGCAGTACTGCTGTTACCAGCCAGCTCGGGAGCCCTCAGACCTTCCGTGTCGATCACGGCGACATAATCTACGTCCAGTCCAGATTTATCTGGTTGATTTCTCACCAGCTGCATGAAGGCTCCGCTGGTGCACCTGCCTGCACTGACAGGAAACTGAAGACCAAACATTGTGTTGAGCAGAGTTGATTTTCCTGAGCTCTGAACAGGACGGAGCACGGAGACAACTAGCAGCTTTTTGTTTCCCACTTTTTTCTCAACTTGCTTAAGCACTGCTCTTACCCAGATGTGTGGAACTGATGACGAGTCGCCGTCAATGATTTCAAGAGCGTGACCCCAGAGTAGTAAGTCTGCTGCGATAGCAGCGAGCTGTTGGGCATACTTCTCGTGCGGTTTTTTTAAATCCGCTTCTCTCATTATGGTTTCGTATATTTGAGCAATTTCGCGAAATAAATGCTCGATGCCGAGTGAGCAGCTCTGAATTTCGTTCTCCTTTTCAATCACCTTTCTCAATTCTGACAATTCCCCTTTACTTGCAAGCAGGTCATTCAAAGCCTGCTGGTGCTCTTCTCTGGGCTTTTTCATCCTGTCCATGGAAAGGGAATTTAGCTGAGTGGCCAGCTGTTGCAAAAATACTTGGCATGCCGACCTGTCCAAGCGAACTGATCGAAGCCCCGCAAGGAGTTGATTAACCAAGCAATTTTTGTCCTTTAGAGTGCCTTTTAGCGCAGCAAACTGGATTCGCCACTGCTTGGCAAGACTTTCATAAATTTCGTTATTCCATTGCAACCTTTCAAGTGCCGTTAGGTTTCGATTTTTTCGATTCTCTTGCTTTTTTAGCGACGCAATTTCTGCACATGGTTTATCCTGAAGAGGAAGCTCTTTTGCTTTTACTTTGATTCCTGAGTTAGCCATCTCGCTATCACTCAAGTCCTCACATTTCACACAATTAGCAACAGCTGCCGCCGTTTTCAAGGCCACGGAAATAATTTCGTTGTCTTCCTCATTGCTCCAGTTCAACTTCCTGGAATGATGCGCCAGATTTTCAAGACTCATCCGTGTCTTCGAAGCCGGGAGCGAATCGCGGAGGCGTGTGAGAACTTCCGCTGAAATTTCAATATCGCCCTTCACTTTGCCATTCTTCTTCAATCTTATGAGGTCCATATTGCATTTTTCGTGTGGGTCTTGGAAGGCTTTCTGGAGATCGCGTAAGCACTGAGGAATTTGGTTTGTGCTCACGAGAATCATTAACCGCTTTCCACTGCCGTAAAACTGCTTCAGGACCTCTGAGAGCTCCGTACTGTGGGCATAAGAATCGCATGGAAGGATCACCACAATGCTGCTGGATACTGAGCAGAGAAACTCGCGCTGCTCAGGGTGAACCATCGCATCGCCACGCAGGTTCAGTACACAAAAAGCATCGCTTGGTCCTTTCTCTTCATTTGTGCGGGGCAGTTTCCATGCCATCTCGATACTGCCTTCGCTGATTGTCTTCTTTACGGAGTCTTTGCTGGAGACGGTAAAAGCGTCGTGTTTAGAATTTATGCACCGGTTCATTATTTTCGACTTTGAATAACTACTGTGTCCTAATCTTACCATTGAGACAATAAGGAAAGAATCCTTGTTTATAACCGTCTGTTTATGGCTTCCCGGCGCAGACAAGTCTGCATAATTCAGCACAAGGCTTCACAGAGGCCCAAGATGGAGTGTCTTAATTTCATTTTCACAGTGCATGATTGGAATGGCCATTTTGCATTCAAAAAGCTTTTCGGTCAGAGTCTGTTTAAGCATGGGATCTGCCGCCAAAAAGAATATTAAAAGGCAATCAGTAAATTGGACTTTCTGGGAGTTTTCTGGTTTTTGAATTGCGGACTCGGCTTCATCTTCATCGGACCAATCATCTTTGGAAGGCAAGGGCTCAGGCTTGTCAGTCAAAGTTACCACTGACGACTCACGGCAACTGTAGTCAGACATGATCAGTTTTTTTATCATTTGAACCCCAATTCCACCTGCTCCTGGGCTTCCCGATTCATCTCCAAGACACATGACGTCACTGAGAGACAG
Source organism: Macrostomum cliftonense (assembly GCA_950096795.1). Classification (NCBI taxonomy): domain Eukaryota; kingdom Metazoa; phylum Platyhelminthes; family Macrostomidae; genus Macrostomum; species Macrostomum cliftonense. Next base: position 135,872 of record CATNEM010000154.1, read on the forward strand.
TTTTCCCGGCCAAAACTGTTGGAGCCCAAAACTTTCGGCTATTTTGTGACCAAAGACGACCGGATGATCATATTTAGGAAGTGGCGGGCACTCTTCGGGCTCACCTAACATGCTGCTAACACAGGTTTCAAGCTCTATCTTTCGTCCATCCAGCGAGTAGCAACTCAAAATATTATGGATTAGCTTAGCTAGCTGATCTGAGTCCTGACACTGAGAGGAAACAAAATTTTCGACAGAATAACCTATGCTTTCTGTCCAGCATCCTCTGCAGATATTTAAAAGGAACTGTTGGTTCTCAACAGAAATACTGGCATTACGCGTACTTGCTTTTAAGAAGTTTTCAAGCAGTTTTGCTTGCAAAAACTGAGAATCATTGGCTGCCTTATACTTTCTAAAATTGTCCAATTCTTCCGTCAAGTTTTTCTCCAGGCCAAGCAAATTTTCGAGAGTCAAAGACCCACGAAATACTTTTCCTTGCAAATCGAAAGAGAACGGGTACAATGTAAAGCAGATCAGAAACTGAATCATATTCTCACTTCGGCGTTCAAGATTCCTTATTAGGTTGTCAAATCCCAAACTCAGGTCACTTTGCATTTCTAACGGCAAAATTTTGAAATCGTTACTACTGCGAGATACATCGAGAAGAGAGCTATTAACAGCTGGGACAAATGAGTCAGTTAAAGTTTTCATAAAACTCTCAGTATCTTGAATATCCTCTTTTGACAACATTTTGAAGCAGTGCTGCTGGTCGTAACCGGCGTCTCTATCTCTAATGAGCCGAGAAAGCTCACTCTTCATAGGAAAACGATAATCACCAGATAGCCTGACTAGCTGGCCCACATAGTTAAGCAGCATGTTGCCCTCTGCTGAATTCAGTAGCTCAGCTTTTTTATTAAGAAACAGTCGAAACACATCATTGAGCTTTTCATTTCTCGTCCAAGCCCTTCCCTGTCGGTCAGGGCTTGTCAGGTTTTCAACCGCAGTCACATGCTCTATCAGCTGTTTCAGGTCCAGGCTCCACTTCTTGGGATCTGGGGACTTCAGCAATCGGTCTGCGAGTTTTTCAACAAATCTGTTGTAACTAGCAATGGCACTCTCGTGTTCGTTTGAAAGGCTGGAGGATTTGAACTGAGGATGCTCGGATTCCCACAGATGCTTCATGGCATCCGCCAAGTCTTTTGCACCTTCAATTCCACTGTCCAGAAGGAGGTCCCATACTGCTGTTTTCTCACTGCCGCAGTTAATCACTCTCCAGTGTCTGTTGCATGCAGCCAGTCCTGCCCTCCACAGGTGCTCAGAGTTCAGTTCGGTTGGCCCGCCGATCTTTCTAGATTTGATGGAGACCTGGCTCAGCTGCTGCGCATTGAACGCTCCCCTCGATGATTCGTGGACTTTGTCATTGTTGTAAGACACGCCGGCTCCGCCGTACCCACCGATAGAACATTTTAGATGAATATCAAGAGCGGTGAACACCAGTGACTTTCCAAACTCTTTCGCTTCTCTTTCGCTGCATTTGTATGACGCACTTGTCATAATAATTCCACCAAAGTGCACGATTCCGCTAGTCACATGACTTCCAAACTTTTTCATGAACACGGCAAGGGAAGTCTTAGTTTCAGTACTCAGGCCTTGGCACTGAAGCTGCGCTCTTATTTTATTTAACTCACTGATCGCATCACAAGATACTTTATTCTGCCGGAGATTGCATGCTGCAGTAGGAACGAATGTGACGTGGTGCTTGGAGTAAAATTTCTGTGATTGGTGCGTCTCACTGCGAATTGCAGTCTCATTCTCTTGCGTATTGTTTACACCTGCTTTTAAAGTCGCAGGCCAAAACAAAAAACTTGCTGTTGTCTCTCCTCCAAAGCTATCAACCGAGGCCTTTAGTAACTTTGAGAAGTGGTCACTCTGAGAAGCCGAATAAAATTCATAATCTTCGCTCTGCTCATCCACCTCACTTCCGAGCAGCCGGATGTCTTTGGGTACCGTTGCTAATTCGCGTTCACACCGAACCAAATCTTTGCCGTCTAATCGAATTCCTCGGAGCAGACAACCCACAGAGGCTCTCTGAATCACCTGTGCATCCGTGAGGTTCTCATTCTGCTGGTGCAGTTGCTCCATTCGCTCAATATCTGACTGCAGGAACAGTTTAATTTTTTGTAAATCATCTGCACCGAGCTTTCGCGTCCAGCTGTCGTCTCCAGCTGCGGTCGCCCATTGACTTCCAGCGTCATAGTCGATTCGTTCCGGCGCAGTACCGCAAAGGGGCCCTGGTATGGCGCTTCTAGAGGCCGTCGGACGCGATCCAGGCGTAACCAGACGTGGGTACAGCTGTCGAGCTCTTTAGGCAGATGTTTCTTGATGTCGCGTGTCCTCGGGAGTCTGTACGGGAAGAATAGCTGGTGCAGTTGCGTTGAAAGCTCTGTCAGCGTTGTGTCGTTTGTCACCACCGGTGGCACCATCGGTTGTTCCCCGGTGACCAAGGAAAAAGGTGAGGAGCCGTTCTCATCCGCAAAAATGCGCATTCCGAGCAACACGAGCGGTAGTTGGTGTAACCAGTTCTTGCCACGCGCTTTTAATCCTGTTTTGAGGGTCTTGTGCGCCCGCTCGACGATGCCGTTTGCACGTGGGTTGTACGCAGAGGTTCTAATATGGTGGATGCCTAGCACAGCTGTTAGGTTGCCGATTAATTCGGCGCGAAATTGCGTTCCTTGATCGCTGACCAATGTAAGTGGTGGTCCGAAGCGGGCAATCCAGGATTCCAGGAAAGTCCGTGCGACAGTCTCGGCCGTGGTGTCCATGACGGGAGTAGCCTCTATCCAGCGCGTATAAGAGTCCACCATTGTCAGCAGGTATCGCGGTTTTGGTCCAACAGCGTCTGACTCAGGTGGTGGTAGGGGTCCGACGAGATCGATGTGGACTGTCGAAAAGCGTTGTGACGGTACCGGTAACTGGTGGAGCGGCCGGTGGACGTGCTTACTGACTTTGCATTGCTGGCAGCGCTCGCATTCAGTAACCCACTGCTTGATGTCGGCGAACATGTTAGGCCAGAAAAAGCGATACCCGACGAGCCTCTGGGTAGCCTTAATTCCGGGGTGTGCCAATGCGTGTAGCGAGTCGAACACCTTCCGCCGAAGTGGTTGTGGAACTTCAGGTCGCGGGTTTGCTTGGGAGATCTCGCAGCGCAGCGGGAACTCTGGGATGCCGACGTCGAAGAGCGCAAATCGTCCGGTCGAGGTGTCTTCAGGTGGGTGCTCTTTCTGGGATCTTGCAATAGCGGGAAGGTCAACGGCTGTTGGGACGTTCTCCAAGCATCGCACGTTGTCGGACTGGGTAACCGAGTCTGGCGGTGGACGCGATAGTGCGTCGGCTACGACGTTGTCCTTTCCGGCGATGTAAACTATGTCGAGTACGTATTCTTTTATCGCTGAGAGTTGGCGCTGTTGGCGGTCGGAAAAGCGTTGCTTTCGGTTTTTGAAAGCTCCGACAATCGGCTTGTGATCGCAAAACACGGTGACTTGGCGGCCTTGGATCATGTGCTTCCAAGTTTTTACCGCGGCGAATATAGCCAGGAGCTCTCTGTCGAACGTGCTGTAGGACGTCTCCGTGTCCGAAAGTTTGCGTGAGTAGAATGCTAGTGGCGAGGACTTCTCGTCAATCACTTGATGCAGGGCTGCGCCTACGGCTGTTGAGCTTGCGTCAGTAGTGATAGTGAGTGTTGCACTAGGTTGAGGGAAAGCTAAGGTGACGGCTTCGGCAAGGCTGTTTTGTAACGCTTTCCAAGCTGCTTCATGCCGGGCCATCCAGACGAACTGAGTCGAATTGATGAGTTGTCGAAGGGGTTGGACTATTTGGGCGTAGGCCGGGATGCAACGTTGGTAGAAACCAAACATGCCCAAATAACGCTGGAGCGTTTTCTGATCTGTCGGGGCCTGCAGGGTACGCAGTGCTTCCACGCGGGTGGGAAGCGCTTGATTCCTTCGGCGGATACCAGGTATCCGAGGAATTCGACCGAGTTTTGGAAAAAATGACACTTCGTTGCGTTGACTCCTAGGCCTTTGTCCGTTAGACGTTGAAGGATGGCTTGCAGGTGTTGCTCATGTTCTTGTCGGGAAGTGCTGTGCACAAGGATGTCATCAATGTAGGACACGACGAATGGAAAATCTCGGAAGATCGAATCGACGAACCGCTGGAAAGTGCTGGCTGCGTTGCGTAGTCCAAAAGGCATTCGCAAGTATTCGAATGACCCGAACGGGGTGCAGATGGCAGTTTTTTCGATCGCGTCTTCAGCCATGGGGACGAAGTGGTAGGCCTTGACCAGGTCAAGGGTGCTGAACACCTTCGAGCCATGCAGCTGGTTGTGGAAGTGGTTAATGTTCGGAATGGGGTATCGATCCCGTTTGGTCACAGAGTTTAAGGCGCGGTAGTCACCGCATGGGCGCCACGAACCGTCCTTTTTCTTCACCATGTGTAAAGGCGATGCCCACGGACTGGAAGAAGGCCGTACAATTCCGAGTCGAAGCAGCTTGTCGAACTCGTCCTTGGCGACGGTGAACTTTTCAGGTGACAAGGGTCGCGGTCGACAGAAGATCGGTTCGCCCTCCGTTTCGATCTGGTGTCGGACGCCTGTCGCGGGTGGGGTTGTGTAGTCGGGCGCCTCTAGCACGCGTGGAAACTGGGTGAGGGGGGCTCGTTGGTTCCATTTCCGTCGTCGCATTGATCTGCGGAATCGGGTCAGAAGAGCAGTTGAGGGCAGCGGACAGGGCGGTGACTGGGTCTGTGATGCACCTCGACTTGAGATCGATGATTAACCCAAACTTCACGAAGAAGTCCGCTCCGAGAATCGGTGTCGTGTTTGTGACAATGAATGTTGCTGGGTATGGTCGTCTGAGACCCGGAATGGAGAGAGTTAGGCAACATTGTCCAAAGGTACGGATCTCCTGTCCACTAATGCTGCGCAACTTCACAGGTGTCGGAGCAAGTAGATTTTGCGGAACGTAATGTAGAGGCAGGAGTGAACGTTCGGCTCCTGTGTCTACAATGAATGAAACTGTGGTGCGTAGAACGTTGCAACGGAGTAACAAAGTGGTGGCCTTGCTCTGGTCACGGGTTGGCCAGGGCACGTGACCCACTAGTTTGACGCGGCCTCCGGAGTGGGGCTGGTTTGGCGCGAGTGATCAGGAGTCGCTTGTCGGCTGCTGAGCATTTGTGCTGGTTTAGGACCAGGCCATTTGCACCAATATCGGCATGTGCGGGCTTGAGCGGCGTAGAAAAGATGTCCATTTATCGGATAATTAACCATCGGAATTATGCGATTTTAAAATGGAAAAACTGTTCCGAAACAAAATTATTTAGTTAATGGCATTATTACCGGTGCAACTTTATAGTGTTATGCATCGATGCTTTTTTATTTTGCTTTATTTTACTTTTCTCTCGCACAGAACAGCAGAGCACGGAAACTTAAAAACCTGCAGTCGCTATGATGAAAAAGAATATTATCAGAAAAAACATCGAACAATTTTGTGATTTACGCATGTGACGCATTTTAACTTATTTAAACAAATTTGACTTAAGAACTGAACAAGAATATGCGCTTGAACTAAAACAAACCTGCACGAATTTGACTTTAATAAATCAATTTTACACAAATTGCGACAAAAACCAATGCCAACAGCCTGAAATAGTATTAATTTACTTAAATATAATATCGCTAAAAAAACACTTGTATGGACACAAAAATTTGGTGTCGAACAATATTTTACGCACTCAATTACGTTAGCAACAAACAAAATCGAAAACAGAATGACAAAAATCGAATCAGATTCTATGGGAAGGTCTCCCAACTGAGTGTAACTTTATGTACAACGATAAATAACTACTTAATTCAGTAGTCACTTTCAAAAAATAAACTTTTAACAAAAATAAAAACTTAATTTTTCTGCGCGGGCACACAAAACTGGAAACACAACAAATAAAACGTTTCAATTAAAACAATGTGAGAAATAACACAGCGTCGAGAGACAAACATTGAGGGAAAAACGCGTAAACGTGACAAAAATGTGTATATGTGTATATAAACTTTGGTAGACATAGCGATAACGAACAACTCGAGCACACAAAAGTACATCACATTTTCCTCTCTACATTTATAAAGTCGTTAACAAAAAAAACTTGTTTAACGGCGGAAAGACACTTATATAACAAAGAAAAATAAATTTAATTATGACGGAGTTGCATATTGATTAGTGCTGCAATGACCTATGCCTGACTGATGCATCAATGTACACAAATTTTAAACAAAAATTATTAATTTTGAAAATGAATTACGAAAATATTGCAAATTTTAACAAATAGCCGTATGTCAACAAATGTAACTAGCATTCCATGGAAAATCTTGCGATTAAACCAAGTGTCTATCTGTCTGTCTGTCTGTCTGTCTGTCTGTCTGTCTGTCTGGTCTGTCTGTCTGTCTGGTCTGTCTTGTCTGTCTTGTCTGCCTGTCTGTCTGTCTGTCTGTCTGTCTGTCTGTCTGTCTTGTCTGTCTTGTCTGTCTTGTCTGCCTGTCTGTCTGTCTGTCTGTTTGTCTGTCTGTCTGTCTGTCTGTCTGTCTGTCTGTCTGTCTGTCTGTCTGTCTGTCTGTCTGTCTGCCTGTCTGTCTGTCTGTCTGTCTGTCTGTCTGTCAGTCTGTTTGTCTGTCTGTCTGTCTGTCAGTCTGTTTGTCTGTCTGTCTGTCTGCCTGTCTGCCTGTCTGTCTGTCTGTCTTGTCTGTCTGTCAGTCTGTCTGTCTTGTCTGCCTGTCTGTCTGTCTGCCTCTGTCTGTCTCTGTTTTTTATTAGCTTAACTGCTCTGCGGCTAAATGTCACACCATCTGCTTCAAGTCATTGTCAAAATGGAAAAAAACTTTAGAAAAAAAATAAATAGAAAAATAAAACTTTACAAAGCCACTTAAAATAGAGGAAAAATAATTTTAAAAAATTGTGTTTCACAAAATCGCTGTTATAGATTTAAGTTTGACAAATCGAAATACAATTGGTGAAAACCATGGAAACTAACTTGATGGTAGTCGTTCACCATGCGTGATGCTGGGGTGAGGCGCGCACGAAAAATAATAAAATTTAAATAGCTAGAACAAATGATACTGAGTGAATGCGAATAATAAGGATTTAACTGAAACAGTTCAGCAGAACACCGGAAATTTATAGATTTCTGACTATATATTGTCAATCATCTGTTTCACACTTACTAATGAATGAACGCAAAAAGGTATTTAGTCTGCTCTCTCTAAAAATCTGCAAAATTCCATAAAAAATCTCCTCAATCAGCTACCACAGCCGTCGGCAACGGCGGCGACAAAGACTCCGGCGACGACGAGGCGGCGATCAGGGCGGCTGCGGCCGCATTAGACGGATAAGTCACGTGACCGTGGCTAGTCGACACGATACAACTATAGCCAAGCAGCTCGTCGAAGTTGTAGCCGCCCGACATCGGTGAGGAAAGGCTTGACGCCGAGGAGGCGGCTGGAGCAGCCAGCGACAGATGAGTCGGAAAGTACTGAGTGCCGTAGAACACCTGGTCCAGCACCCAACTGTCGCTGTTGAACGGCTCCAAGGCGATCACGTTGTTGCGGGCTTCGATTTGCAGCCAAATCTCGCCGAGCAGGTCGGAGATCAGGTAGAGGGTGCTGCGCCGCTCCTGCTGCATCAGGCACACTGTTGAGCTCTTCACTACCTCGTGCAGAACCTGTGAATGGAACCAGCTGGAGTGTTCAATTTGTGCACTGAAGTCCCTGAATTGGGAACTGGAGCCCCTGAATTGGGAGCTGAAGTCCCTTAATCGGGAAATGGAATCCCTGAATGGGGAAATGGAGTCCCTGAATGAGGAGCTGGAGTCCCTGAATGAGGAGCTGGAGTCCCTGAATTGGGAGCTGGAGTCCCTGAATTGGGAGCTGGAGTCCCTGAATTGGGAGCTGGAGTCCCTGAATTGGGAACTGGAGTCCCTTAATCGGGAACTGGAGTCCCTGAATGGGAAACTGGAATCCCTGAATGGGGAACTGGAATCCCTGAATGGGAAACTCGAATCCCTGAATGGGGAACTGGAGTCTCTGAATGGGAAACTGGAATCCCTGAATGGGAAACTGGAATCCCTGAATGGGAAACTGGAATCCCTGAATGGGAAACTCGAATCCCTGAATGGGGAACTGGAGTCTCTGAATGGGAAACTGGAATCCCTGAATGGGAAACTGGAATCCCTGAATGGGAAACTGGAATCCCTGAATGGGAAACTGGAATCCCTCAATGGGGAACTGGAATCCCTGAATGGGAAACTGGAGTCCCTTAATCGGGAACTGGAATCCCTGAATGGGGAACTGGAGTCTCTGAATGGGGAACTGGAATCCCTGAATGGGAAACTGGAGTCCCTGAATGGGAAACTGGAGTCCCTGAATGGGAAACTGGAATCCCTGAATGGGAAACTGGAGTCCCTTAATCGGGAACTGGAGTCCCTGAATGGGAAACTGGAGTCCCTGAATGGGAAACTGGAGTCCCTTAATCGGGAACTGGAATCCCTGAATGGGAAACTGGAGTCCCTGAATGGGAAACTGGAGTTCCTGAATGGGGAAATGGAGTCCCTGAATGGTGAACTGGAGTCCCTGAATGGTGAACTGGAGTCCCTGAATGGGAAACTGGAATTTTATGACCTAGGGACTAGAATCATTGTCAAGAGCTAGAATGAATTGTAAACTAACCTGCAGGTACTGTGCCCGAAGCTCCAAATCCTTGTCCGAAAGAAAGTGCGAAGTCAGATAAGACTCAATTTTGGCTCGCTGCTTCCTCAAATCGGGAAAGTCGATGAAAAATCTCGAGCACATGTACTTTTCAAGGTGAACCACGTCCAGACCCTGGGCAGGCAGGAAGCCTTCAACCAGCAGTTTGCAGTACTTCAACAGACCGCCGCCTCTGATCTCCTCCGGATTCCTGGTGCAGATCTCCTTCTTCACTAGGTGAGCGTAGGCCTCGGCGAAGCTGCCGCTGACTGACTCGGCAATCACCGTTGGATAAAAGTGCTCCGTGATGGCTGTGGGCCGCGGCTGCAGTCGATAGAAGGTCAACAGAGAGTCCAGTATAATCTGGAAGCTGTCCACGGTGAACTCAAATTTTCGACGCATCCGATCGACAAATTTCAATTCAACGGTGACGCCGTCCTGCTGGTGCGCCGCTGAGTCGCCCAAACTGATTAGATACCAACTGTCCGTGTTCTGTATCCTCACCAGCTTGCGCACGTAGCCTTCGATTGGGTCGGCAACAGTTGAGCCGGCGTGACGACCGCCAGACGGGTACTGCCTTCGCCGGCGATCGGGCAGCTGGCTATCTGGCGATGCAACGGACACCTCCTGCTGCTGCTGCTGCTGCTGCTGCTGACTGCCTGTCACAACAGCGGAGCCGTCCGGTAGGAACGAGCGGAGGCAGTCCAGCACGACGCGTTTTATCTCGTCGATGGTGCCAGGCGAGCTGAGATCAACGCCGAATAGAAGGTCGAGATCGTTGTAAGTGTGCACCGCGTCCATGCCTGCAGTGTCGGGTTGGTGAGGGGTGGCGCCAATTGTGAATTAATCTCGAGTACATGGCATTGGGATAATCTGGTTTCTTGAATACCGAAAAACCAATAGTTTACGAGAGACACGGACGAAAGATTAAGGTGTCCGAAAAACGGAACTCAATCTGAAATCTCTATCCAGATACCAATCTAAAACCCCTATATCCAGATCCCAATCTAAAATCCCTATCCAGATCCCAATCTAAAATCCTTATCTAGATCCCAATCTAAAATCCCTATCCAGATACCAATCTAAAACCCCTATATCCCGATCCCAATCTAAAAACCCTATCCAGATCCCAATCTAAAATCATTATCTAGATCCCAATCTGAAATTCCTATCTAGATCCCAATCAAAAATCGCTATCCAGATCCCAATCTAAAATACCATATCAAGATCCCAAATCTTAAATCCATATCTAGATCCCAATCTAAAATCCTTATCTAGATTCCAATCTATAATCCCTATTCAGATCCCAATCTAAAATCCTATATCCAGATCCCAACTCTTAAATCCATATCCAGATCCCAATCTAAATCCCGACCTATATAGAGCCAGATCTAAAATCCATATTTAGATCCCAATCTAAATCCTATATCCAGATCCCAAATCTTAAATCCATATCCAGATCCCAATCTAAAATCCATATCCAGATCCCTATCTAAAATCCCTATCGAGATCCAAAATCTGAAATCTCTACCCAGATCTTAATCTAAAATCCAGACCTATATAGAGCCGATCTAAAATCCCGACCTATATAGAGCCGATCTAAAATTCCTATTTAGATCCCGATCTAAAATCCCTATTTAGATCCCGATCTAAAATCCCGACCCATATAGAGCCGATCTAAAATCCTTATCCAGATCCCAATCTAAAACCCCTATATCCAGATCCCAAATCTAAAATCCCTATCCAGAATACAAAACTAAGCACACAGCCCACAAGCCAAACCAAACAACTAAATCCGTAAACTATAAACCACAGCATTATCCAACTCAGTAACCTCTATCCCACGAAAATAAAAACATGATACGAGGATTTCAAGAAAAAACGCCTAAGATTTACTGCAATGGTCGGTAAGTAAGCACCTGCGGTTCCAATATATAGCTAAGCATTCTACTCTTGTATGTCACTATTTTCAGCATGCACTGCGGTAAAGCAGCAAGTGAATTAGTGAATAAATTCTTATTCATAAATAAGACAAATACTCGCAAAATCCACACAACACCTGCGCCCTCAATTGCTATATCGCTCGCTTCAAGATAAGCTAACTAATACAACCTGCCTGTGCTGACTTTGAAGAGGGTCTGGGAAATACGCCACCTGTCCTCTGAGAGAGGGAGGAACAAACCCCCCACATTTGCGTTTTTATTTCTTGAAAAGTTGAGCCCAATAAGTTGGACAGTTGAGTCGCCAGCTTAAAAGTAAACATGCATAATGCATGTGTACTCATAGCATGCGCGGGCTTGCCGCTGCACACACTGAAGTCATAGTCAGTATTCATGTGATTTTTCATACGAGCTCGTAACTCTGTCACTACAGAAAAGGACTTTTATTTAAGATAAGTAGATAGTTGCTTCACTGGTTGCTATCCACTGTTATTCCTTATCTTTAAGCCCTTCAACAGGAGACTAATCCTATCCTCGGGCTCTTCAGTGGGTGACTGCTCCTATCCTCAGGTGCTTCAGTGGGTGACTGCTCCTATCCTCAGGTGCTTCAGTGGGTGACTAATCCTATCCTCGGGCTCTTCAGTGGGTGACTGATCCTATCCTCAGGTGCTTCAGTGGGTGACTAATCCTATCCTCAGGTGCTTCAGTGGGTGACTGATCCTATCCTCGGGCTCTTCAGTGGGTGACTGATCCTATCCTCAGGTGCTTCAGTGGGTGACTAATCCTATCCTCAGGTGCTTCAGTGGGTGACTGATCCTATCCTCAGGTGCTTCAGTGGGTGACTGATCCTATCCTCAGGTGCTTCAGTGTGTGACTGATCCTATCCTCAGGTGCTTCAGTGGGTGACTAATCCTATCCTCAGGTGCTTCAGTGGGTGACTGATCCTATCCTCAGGTGCTTCAGTGGGTGACTAATCCTATCCTCAGGTGCTTCAGTGGGTGACTAATCCTATCCTCAGGTGCTTCAGTGGGTGACTGATCCTATCCTCAGGTGCTTCAGTGGGTGACTAATCCTATTCTTAGATGCTTCAGTGGGTGACTAATCCTATTCTTAGATGCTTCAGTGTGTGACTAATCCTATCCTCAGGTGCTTCAGTGGGTGATTAATCTTTTTCTAATATCTAATAACTACAGTAAAAGATTTCGGAATAAAATTGTTATTCCCCAAAAAACGGAAAAAACAGTCTAAACTACATTGCTTAAGAACGGCACAAGCTTACATAAAAAAATCCCAATTGCTTAAACAGAAAAAACCTCTCTTCCGATTGCCTGCACACTGTTAACTAAGCAAACAGAACTCGTTGTTTCTAGACAGAAAAATAAAAGGGGTAAAAAATGCCTGCAAAACTGAATACATACTACATAGTCAGCAGAAAATAATGACTCGGGAAGACATGGAGGGAAGGGGCCTCAGCTTTATAAATAGCAGAATTGAATTGAGACCGGAAAACCAATCCCCCAGGTATACGGGGAAAGATCTGCAAAACTACGGAAGTAAACTATATAAACTAAAGCAGTCCTTTGGGCAATTTTTTGACAAATTTGGTACACTAAACAGCATAAATTCATGTTTCAAAGTGAATAGCCTGAGTAGAAATTCTTTCTAAATTCTGAATATATATTATTTTCATATAAGTGGATCGCAAACTCGTAAATTAAAAACCCAGCTCTATAGGACACAATATTTTGTTAATCCCGCATTGCTTCAGTCCACACAGCTGAGATCGGGTACCATTTTGAGCTGGGTAAATTTAGAGTGGGTGTTGCGGCCCCTCCAGCCCGTCAGCACTGAGCAGCTGTACACAGCACTCGGATGCGCTGTGCAGCTGGCTGCGGCTGTGCCGTGGTCTGTACATCTTACTAAATTTTAGGTTTGAAGGGTTTGAAGGGTTCTTTAAAATTACGGATTAAGTGTGAAATTTAAAGCTCAAAATAGAACGGTTCTATCAGATTGTAGTTTCACTGCATTCTGTGCAAATAACCAGTTGCGTTGAGTTGATTAATGGCCTATTTTTTCTGAAATAAAATAATAAAAACTTTCAGTTCACAATCAATCAAAAAGATTGTTTGCTCCCCTCCACCCACCCAGCGTAGTCGCGGATTAGCAGAGCGTGAGGAAAATTAATCTTATAACAACGGGCAAGTCTAAAAATAAACCGCAGCAAAGCTCGCAATAGCCAGATCCATATAAGATCCGGTATGATGATATTAAATTTCTCAAACCCTCGGTAGACTACCCCTAGCAAGTGAGCGAGAGTACCAGCGTAGGAGGGGGAAACTGGCAAAGCACGTGACTCCGGCTCCGCCTCAGGGGGGGTGGGGTTTCGGGACATTATTGATTTGAGAGGTTGGTCAAGATCACATGACATTTATGTCGGCTGTGAGGGTATGGGGGATTTGGGAAGAGAAAGCGAGCGCGCTTTGACATTTCTCATCTCAGTCAGGTTTCTTGCAGAAAAAATTTAGACCAGATTTTTCTCATCGCTCTCCACCAGCCTATGAGCGCCGAGCTGAGAGCAACCTCCTCGAGCTCACCTCCTTGGACTTACCAAAAAATGCGTAGGCGGTAAGGCTAGTGGGTTGGCGAAAGACTTTTCTGGCCTCTTTTTTTCCAACACACACGCGCTCGCTCAGTCAAATTTCCTGTAAACCTTCGCCCTCTGCCTCCCCTCTCTAACCCTCCTAGAGGAGGGGAAGTCAAGCTCCGGAGACGGAATGGGGGGAACACTTTCCAAATAAAGTAAGTCATTATTAATTAGGGACCTCTGGTTAGTTATGCGAAACTTGTTTAGTTTGGCGATAGGGGAACAAGTCCATCCTTACGTGTCTCCCTTCCCTTTACCTTCCCTTTCATCTGAAGTCCCACCAACTCAGCGCCAACCTACCCTCCATCCTAACTTTTTTATAGAATTATAAGAGCGCAGCTAGAGACTGAATGGCGAGAGAGCTCAGTGAGTGAGTGAGTGGGTAGTGGACTGGAAGGCAGTAAAAGCGCCATTCTATAAATAGCCTGCGGGATTAGGCTAAAGAAAGATTTTATGTTGATTATATTACTATATAGGATGTACTACTGAATTTACGGGACCAGCATTTTATTTGGTCAATAAAATTTGCACCATCAAACGCCTATATAAGCAAGCAAACAAGCATTCTTGACACGTGTGATTCAGAGAGAGCAGTTTTACAATATTTACAACCTGTTCTCCCCCACATTTATTGCACCTCTACTGTGCCTATAATGCTGGTATAGCGTCAACATCAAAGGGATGAGTGTACTTTTTTTCCTAAACTCTAAAAATACTTATTACGCCAGGCAAAGTCAGTATTTATGCTATAATTTATCTTCAGATTTCAAACTGACACCTGCGGGCAATTATTTAAGTAAGATTTTTATCACTTGATCTTTCAATTTTCAGTTCAAGCTTGCCGATGATAAATTAAAATGAACAAAATCTGCAGCGTAGGACCCTGGCTCATTGCACGGCCCAACTGCTTTTACTGTCGTGCACTAATCACGGTAGCAACAAGATAAATGCGTACATTATTTTCATACATTTGCCTGTGGTGCAAATTTGTTTAACTGTTCATTAAGTGGATAAATATTATTCTTTTTTTCGTGGCTTTGGCAGATGTTTAAGACCTTGTAGGGAGGGGTCGATTCTTTATACAGTTCAGGGGCGATTCTCAAGGAGTTCAGGGTGATTCTCAAGGAAGTTCAGGGGCGATTCTCAAGGAGTTCAGGGCGATTCTCAAGGAAGTTCAGGGGCGATTCTCAAGGAGTTCAGGGTGATTCTCAAGGAAGTTCAGGGGCGATTCTCAAGGAGTTCAGGGCGATTCTCAAGGAAGTTCAGGGGCGATTCTCAAGGAGTTCAGGGGCGATTCTCAAGGAGTTCAGGGCGATTCTCAAGGAGTTCAGGGCGATTCTCAAGGAAGTTCAGGGGCGATTCTCAAGGAAGTTCAGAAGCGATTCTCAAGGAAGTTCAGGGGCGATTCTCAAGGAGTTCAGGGCGATTCTCAAGGAGTTCAGGGCGATTCTCAAGGAGTTCAGGGGCGATTCTCAAGGAGTTCAGGGGCGATTCTCAAGGAGTTCAGGGGCGATTCTCAAGGAGTTCAGGGGCGATTCTCAAGGAGTTCAGGGCGATTCTCAAGGAGTTCAGGGCGATTCTCAAGGATTTCAGGGGCGATTCTCAAGGAGTTCAGGGCGATTCTCAAGGAAGTTCAGGGGCGATTCTCAAGGAAGTTCAGGGGCGATTCTCAAGGAAGTTCAGGGGCGATTCTCAAGGAGTTCAGGGCGATTCTCAAGGAGTTCAGGGGTGATTCTCAAGGAGTTCAGGGTGATTCTCAAGGAAGTTCAGGGGCGATTCTCAAGGAGTTCAGGGCGATTCTCAAGGAAGTTCAGGGGCGATTCTCAAGGAGTTCAGGGCGATTCTCAAGGAGTTCAGGGGCGATTCTCAAGGAAGTTCAGGGCGATTCTCAAGGAGTTCAGGGGCGATTCTCAAGGAAGTTCAGGGGCGATTCTCAAGGAGTTCAGGGTGATTCTCAAGGAGTTCAGGGCGATTCTCAAGGAGTTCAGGGGCGATTCTCAAGGAGTTCAGGGGCGATTCTCAAGGAGTTCAGGGGCGATTCTCAAGGAGTTCAGGGGCGATTCTCAAGGAGTTCAGGGCGATTCTCAAGGAGTTCAGGGCGATTCTCAAGGATTTCAGGGGCGATTCTCAAGGAGTTCAGGGCGATTCTCAAGGAGTTCAGGGCGATTCTCAAGGAGTTCAGGGCGATTCTCAAGGATTTCAGGGGCGATTCTCAAGGAGTTCAGGGCGATTCTCAAGGAAGTTCAGGGGCGATTCTCAAGGAAGTTCAGAAGCGATTCTCAAGGAAGTTCAGGGGCGATTCTCAAGGAGTTCAGGGCGATTCTCAAGGAGTTCAGGGGTGATTCTCAAGGAGTTCAGGGCGATTCTCAAGGAAGTTCAGGGGCGATTCTCAAGGAAGTTCAGAAGCGATTCTCAAGGAAGTTCAAAAGCGATTCTCAAGGAAGTTCAGGGGCGATTCTCAAGGAAGTTCAGGGTGATTTTCAAGGAAGTTCAGGGTGATTTTCAAGGAAGTTCAGGGGCGATTCTCAAGGAAGTTCAGAAGCGATTCTCAAGGAAGTTCAAAAGCGATTCTCAAGGAAGTTCAGGGGCGATTCTCAAGGAAGTTCAGGGTGATTTTCAAGGAAGTTCAGGGTGATTTTCAGGAAGTTTAGGGGCGATTCTCAAGGAAGTTCAGGAGCGATTCTCAAGGAAGTTCAGGGTGATTTTTAAGGAAGTTCAGGGGCAATTCTTAAAGAATATTAGGGGACATTCTCAAAGAAGTTCAGGGGCGATTCTCAATAAGTTTAGGGGCGATTCTTAAAGCATTTAAGAGGCGATTCTCGAAGAAGTTCAGGGCTAGTTCTCAAGGAAGTTTAGGGGCGATTTTCAAGGTTGTTTATGGGCGATTCTCAATGAAGTTTAGCAGCGATTCTTAAGGAATTTTATAAGGCGATTTCCAGTACAATTTATCTTGGTGCCTAAAAATGAATACAGCCTATTGACAGTGTTGAATTTAAAGACAATTTAAATCCATAAAAACAGCAAGTACAAAAGAAAGAACGTGTGTACAGTTGGTACCTACCTACCCGCAGAGAGTAAACCATCAAGTAGAATTCCAGTTAGAACTCACCAATTATGAAGGTGGCACCGCCGCCGTTCAGCCGCAGGTCGCGCAGCGCTATGTTACTGGCCTCCAGCTGTTTGCACACCCGTTGTACCATGTCGCGCAGGGTCAGCTTCACGCTTGGACAGCACTGTCCTCGGCCGTGTATTGTCACCTCCTTCTCCATGAACTCGTGCAGTCTTTGTACCTGTTCGTAGCAGAGTACGCTATAGCGATTGTTATTGCCGGCGCTTTGATCGTCTAATTGGTCGGCTTTAACAGCTTGATTGCTGCTGCTGCTGCTGGTAGTGTTAGCCTTGCAAGTCATCGCTGTTTTTTTTCTAATTTAAAAGAAAACTTGCGAATGATATAAATTGAAGTCCGTGAAGAAAATAGTTTCAGAAAAAATTGTTTTTACGTTCTCTGGCTTAAATCGATTAGCTTTAGGCCACAGACAAATTAGTCCTCGTTTCAGATTCTGATTTCACAAGGCTGGGCTAATATCAAGTGGGGGTGGGCTAGCTGTTCTATTTATACACTCAACAGCACACTAAATCTCTCGCGCGGGACAGTTGTACACTAACGGCTAGAGCGTACATTCCTATCTTAACCACCCTAGTCAGCCAATGAGAGCGGCTCCCTTCAGTCCGATCAATGGCGCAGCCCCCGGCAGAGAATTTTCCAGAAAAGTCGGAGAGAGTGCGCGTGGCGGACTCTCCACTGAGTGAGGGGTTTTGCGCTCTACCCCACTCCAATCCAAACTGTATGCGTAAGCCCTCCTAGCCTTTGTTGGAATGAAGTCGATAATGAGATAAGGCATATGGATGGGACTACACCCGTACATGCTGCGCTAAAAATAACCTTCACTGGATTCAGATGGATGGACTCCGCCTGGGGGGAAGGGGATAGGAATGAAGCTAAGACATGGGCACATGGTAGTCTCAACTCTCAATTATATTGAGCTCAAACAAATAGGAAACCCTACCATAGACAAGAAAATCCATGCAAAGCAGAAAAAGTTTTTATGCAGAATTATCATTACTTCTTTTATTCGACAGAAAGTATATGGCTTGACCATAGACTTATTAATTACTGCAGGGATTTTGAAACTGTCACTTTTAAAAACAAGCCGTCTTAGCTATTATATTAAATAAGCAGATTCATGAACGCTTACTTACTCGCTCATCTATGGCAAAAAGTCAGGTCAAGAATCCAAAAATCCGGTGTATTATCTTTTATCCTTGTATTCCATTAAAATCAGCTTCCTTTCTTGTTTTCTTGCAGATTGCAGACTATGCAGCAGACAGCCCAGACACAATAAATAATCCAAACTAATAGTTAGTAAAGTACGTGTCTCTGCCAGCTTCGGCATGTGCGTGACTTAAACACGGAATTGCCCCTCTGAGGCAGTTGATGATGAATTCATATTAAGATTTTCTTCCTAGGTCTAATGCTTGGCTACTTTCTTGCCTACATGTACGCGTAAAGCTTTAGGTTAGCCTCTGTAGCTCAAATTTATTTCCACGTGTCCTAAAACTGGGTACTAAATTTTCAATCGGAGCCCTACTACTGCTTGAGTTCTAGTAAAAAAATATGAGTGCAAGCGAACTAAAATATTCCATTATCCAAAGCCCCACTTTCTCCCCCCTATGAAAAGGAGCACTCAACTCCTTGAGCGTCCGATTCTACTAACAAATTAATCCCCCTGTCCCAGTTTCATCCCGTCAGTTTTTAGCCTTCCTAGGCATCGCCTGCCTTGGGAAAAATCCACTGCCGCCGCCCCCCACCCTTCAACAAGCAGTTCATCGCATCCCCCAACGGCCTGCCTGCTTAAGAATCCGTATTAGTGCGTGGGAGGATCAGGGAAAGGAAACAGGCTAGGCTTCTGCTTGTTAGACTCCGAGAGCTCTATTTTTAGACTGCCTTAATTTCCTCTTCCCCTCCGTTCGTTGATGAACAGATTGAAGTGTATAGGTAAGGGGAGGCACTCACATGAGGTGGTCACCCATCTCTCCTTTCCTCTCTCGCGGGTTCTCCTTTAGTCTATCGAAATTAGCGTGCTAATCTGATTCTCAGCCCGTATGTGTGACTGATTGGGGGCGAAGCTGCATGCCCGTGAACTCAGATCCGGCGAGCATTATTAGCATGCATTTCAGTCTGACACGAATTGGGTTGGGACGAAACACTGCATGGGAAAATTTGTCTCCAGGGATCATGCAGACAGATAGGCGATTGTATGTAGCATGGATTATTAAAGACTCGTTGGGAGAAAAAAAAATAGATAAAAAGCCCGGTTTAATCATGCATATCTATTCATTTTTAATCGAAAGTGTTCGCTTTTTATGAAACCGATTAAGGATGAAAGCAGGGGAGTTTACTTGCTGCAGAAGTGGCGTTGTTTTTCTATACATGTATCTACGACGAATGTTTCATTCATTTTTAGGCCCAGCGGTGACCTACTTGTACGAACAACATCCTTCATGGCTGTGTAAAGTAAATACTTCAATATTTTGACCATTACACTTTGTCGTTAAGTTTTAGAGGAATACCAGCTGTCTGTGTTGCATTGTTTTCTAATCTAGGTCCAGTTTTTTGTTTTCTTTGTTAGATTAGTTTAGTTGGATTTTAAGACCTCTCAAAATCAAAACGGTTTAAACCTCGCATCGAAAATTCTTTACAATAAACTCTTGCATTCTATTTACATGAAAGAAGTATTATCCAATAATATTCGTTCTTTTAGCGATCAAAGTATTTTTCCATTCTTCTGCTTCAAAGAACGGGAAGCAAATAATTGATAATGTTTTCTCAGAGGCTCCAAAGATGCTTTGCTGCCTTGCCTGCTCCCGTAGATTTCTTTTAGAGGTGCCCAAGAAGAGTTTGGAACATCTGGAATTTAGTAAATTGGCTCAATTCATCCGTCTAAGCTTCCAGATGAAAATCACTATTCACCATTTCTTGTAGTTGTCCGAATCTCCGCTGCAATCAGACAGTACTGCACTGTGTGCTCCAGCGCTCAGTTGTTTGAAAGCAGACTTGTAAGTTTTCTTCTGAATAATTACGTCTTTTACTATAACTTGCTACACACCTGCACACCTTAAAATTGTCTGGAATTCGATTCAGTTATTCGTTTTTTTCCAAAATTGGAATGCAACACAGAATTCTTCCGTGCGGCTGTGCCTGCTCACTGAGCCCAGCGACTACAAAGTTGTATCCATGCACTCTGAGGTTGGTTAGGCCGCTCTTTTAGAGGCTAAGAAGCAGATTCATTCTTCATGCAAATACCAAAAGTATATTTAGCAGTGCGCAGCGCAGAGCTTCAGTGACTTTATAACTCATCATAAACCGAACAGAATGTGCTTTGTCATGCGAAACCGTGTTGGCTTCTCAAATATAACAAAGACTTAACATCTTTTGAGACTTCAATTTTTAATGCGCGTGATTTTTATTTGTACTATAGCGTGCTTGTCAGTTAATACCAGAGTTAAAACAGAAGACTTGATGCAGATTACTTGATTTAATTTTTTTTAAAATAAGTTAACTATCTCATCCTTTGTGTGGTAGACCCAGCAACGATTTAATGCACAACAATATAAGGTGGACACACTGTATGAAACATCACTTAACTGAGATCCAAAGTGTTTAATCACCGATTTTAATGTTAGAAATTCGCAGATACAAAAAATGCGCGCTTTAGCTACTGATCGGGTTAAGAAAACTAAAAGTAGTATATGCATCCAGTAAAACCAACCATACTTTTTGATCATATGATTTTCTGGTGCAAAGAAACAGCTGGTACTTAGACGCAGTTAGATGGAAATTGCTCGTTTCGTTGCTCGAGCGAGTCCGTCAGCGTCCAGGTCTCGGCGTTGTATTGCAGGACGGTCTCGATCACCGCCCAAAACAACGCCGCCCTCTGACGGTCTGGCAAGGCCTCGGACTGCAGGAATAACCCTAATCGAACGGAAGGCAGCCCAGGCAAGTCCTCGGTGACGCCGCAAGTCTTCGCGGACGTCAGGAACCAGACCGCCGAGGTAGACGAACTGCTGACAGCGCGGAAGTTCCGTCGCCTGGCCGTCAGCGCATCGGCAGGAAATTGCATCCTTGATGTCGTTCGGTACGAAGAGCCCGACGGTCTTCTGCGCGTTGACCACCAGGCCGACGCTCGCCGCAAAGGCAACCAGCCCGTCATTCTGCCGTTTGGCTGCGTCGCCGCAGCAGAAAGCCGTCGTCTCTGGTAGGCAGAGCAGTCCGTAGCACGCAATCAAGCACCAGAATGAAACTATTGAACTACCCCACATTGAAACGCCCCATATTGAGAAAGTTGCTAAAAAAACAGTTATTTGACATTATTATTTGTTAAAAAAAGCGTTTATTGGTGAATTGTGCAACACCGAAGCGTAAATATCGAGAAAATTTATTCGTGGAACATACGCTTGATTTGTAATGAAACAAAATATTAGCTCCTATACGAGCGTACACAGTAGAACACTTTTGGGTCGAATTATAAAACGATGCAAAGCAATTATGTTAACAAGACGACCATTTAAATTCTGAATTATTTACTTTCCAAACACTTTCCAGTCAGTATCGACTTTGGCGAGGGACATCGGCAGAAAGCCTTGCACCGATTGCCATAGGTCACTCCGTCTGCGCAAACAGGCCCGTCGGATTCATCGCACAGTTCAGTGCACTGTTGACAGCAACTGCGAGTATCTCGAGTAAAGTTCTTCACGCCAACACAACGAGCGACGCAATCATTGGCATGGATAATACCGTCAGATCCGCACACAGGACTGCGGATCACGGGGCAATTGAACGGGCAAGCTCCATCAACAATACGCTGAGCACCGTCCAGTGCGGCATAGCAGCCGTTTGAGTAGTCTTTGCAATCACCGCAGGCTGGCCTCTCTACCGCGAGACACAAAAACTTCTTCTCGCATTCACCCAATGAGATATTTTCGCTCCAGCGCATTTAGCGAAGCACAAATTGGCGTAATCCTTGCCATTGACGCAGACTGGCGAGTCGATTTTCTTGCACGCGCACAATCTGCCAGTTAGACACGGGCCGGGCTCGATCAAACTGACGCCTGCGCACTCGGCTCGACACGCGTCCAGGTACTCTCGGCCGTCGCCGCAAACTCGTGGCGGCGTCTTTGCGTAATTTGGGCAGCGCGACTCGCAGGTGTCAGCGGCCGAGATCCGGCTGATGAAGAAGCCGGCAGTTAGCAACAACAGTAGCCCAACTTTTATTGCAGCCATTTCGCTCGTGTAAGTTTGAGCAAGGAAAGAAGTTCTATCTTCTTTCTAACTTTCAATTATTATTTTACAAAAATTGAATTTTATTTATATAGTCGTTGCCTTCTGATGAACATTGCATTATGTAATAGCAGTTTGATATAGGCTTGGTGAAATTACCGCAGATTATCTAATAAAGCCATATCATACGAATGTACATTTAATTACGAAGTGTAAGCAAAATTCATCTCTTCAGATGAAAGGTTTAATGAGTCATTTCATTTGCACCAGCGCTGCACTGACTCTTATCAGCATTGGAATTTGTTGAATGACTAAAACGCCCTGACTGGCGGTTTCTTGCGCAACTAATTGAGGCCGATTACGCATGAAATATGGTTAGAGAAAGCACTAGCGTCAAATTATTTTCCGCAGAGAATATGAAAAGGGCCGAAAAATGCGTCAATTCAAAAAACTAGCCTATTGCTTCGATCCATTATGTAATCGTCTATATCAAGTAAAAAAAGAAGTATCCAAACATAAAATAATGCAAATTTCAACGTGCAAAGGCTATGCACAATTTTAAACTGGAGTTATCTAGAATTGAATCGTATGTTGGGGTGAATTCGTTCTTTCCTTTTTCGGCTTTGAAAATCACCACTGCAGCTTGCAATCGCACATGTATTTCATGTTTCAGCAAGCTGAAAAGATCATATTCAGTTTCCGTCGATAGTAGCTGTTAACTGTGTCTCAGGTTGAATGATTTTTCTCAATTCTAGAAAGAGAACAAAAACCGGTTCTGTACCGGTTCTGTACTGAACAAGCAGTACTTTTCAGAAGATGAAGAAATATGGTGCTACATACTTTTTTACTTAACAGTCTGCATTGAACCTCGTGATGAAGAATCCAAGAAAATTATCACTTCAGCATAAATCCTGGTTCATGAGGTTCAAAGCTAGAAATCTATTACCAGAGACAGGGCCCAAGAGAACTGAAAACCTCAGTAGCTATGAGACGACGTAGAAATTAATTTGGTTCATCAAGATAACAAATCTGCTTGCTTCCACTTTTTAGTTTGATCTTCTACTTTATCAGCATCGGTATTGATATTCCGCACTTATAAGGGGCTGTTTAACCAACCTAATACCTGACCAAGAAGTATCGAAATTCTGAGCACCTTATTAGCATGTTCAAGGCTCCTAGCCAACAGTAAAATTTATTATTCGATTGTTGTCCGATTTGGACTGTTTCACACCTCCAAACATTGCTGTCATTCTCATCCCAAGGTTATCAGTTTTTTCTTTCATAATTGTCTCGCTTTAACATTCGTATTGCTTAAAAAGTAACCAGCTTTGGTATTGCTTTACCCGTAATAATTTTCTTATCGTATATCTATGGTTGAAGCCCTAAACGAAAGAGCCAGAGTTAAAGGCTTAAATTTGAAGCATTGTCTTTTAGAGTCCAGTCTGCTAAAGCTTTTCCTGTGATCAACGTTCCGATGATACGAACATCATTTTAACATAAGACGTCCAGAAAAGTAAAAGCATCCCAAAATGCCATCTATAATTGAGCACAATAAGCTACGGCCTGTGTCCGACTGCACAATGGACGCTACCAACTCCGAAGCGGATCCATCTGATAGCGTTCAACAGTTAGGCAATATTAACAACGGTGGTGGACCAGGCGAAGGCTCCGGTGGTGGGCATCGGATGCATCGATTTCTTGACCGATTTAAACAGTCGCTGATTGGCGGCCTGTTGCGCATATCGGGCTCGCTTCGAGAGACTCACAACGGTCAGTTGATTGACAAATTAGCTAATCATGATTGAGAAAACTGAAATTAAAATGACAGAATCCAGGCAGGAAAGTCTTCCCTTTGAGACTCAACCCAACGAGACACTGTATTAAAGCAATGCAATCCATCCAAACCTTATATACTTTCCACCTGAACACGATTGCAGCGGAAGAAGAGCCGGAGGAGCAAGCTGCCGGCAATGCAGACGGCCAAACTGACGCAACAGACGCTGCTGAAGGCGCCGCTATTGGCAGGGCTAGCAAAAAGCGACTAAGTCGGGCCGCCGTGGCTATCAAAAGTGCCGAAAAATTCTATACGACCGACTCAGAGCTGTACAAGCTTCAGTAAGAGATGCAATTGCTTTTAGTACGAGTGTATATTCATAATATTTAGCGGGAAAATTGACCATCAAACAGCTAGCCAAAAAATATCGTGTACAATTCAAACAATTAGAGGTTGGAGAAGCATTCCTTTTTGATGGTTTGAATCAACGCAGGAATAAGACGTTCAGCATAGCGCCTAAATCGATGCTTAATGATGAAATTTGGGACATTAGAATTGTGTTAACTATTGCTAAGTTGTTTTTTACAAACTATATATTGTTCCGTGTGGTTCGGCAGTTCACGGATGTGAAAGTACGCTGTGTTTAGAATCATATGCTTATGGTTTAAGAGCGGGTAGAGCTAAAAACTCTCTGGAAATTTTTGTTTCCATCGCATTGCATAACGGAATATTTTCTGCTGCGGTTACCTCCCCGAGAAAGTAGAAACTCGCAAATCAATCCTAGTGACTGGGGACCTTTAATCAGTTGCTATTGTTACCAGTCTACCAATAGTTGCTAAAGTCAAGGCTGATGTCAAGTTTTAAAGGCTTCAAGCATTAAAAAAAGCCGTTTATCCGTAACATCCTAAATCGGCAGATCGATCATCGACTACTACCAGGTCGAGGATCCGCGAATTATACCCAAGGCGTTGCGCTTCCTCATCACGAGATCGCGTCGAAAAAGCGGCAACGGCGGCGCAGTCGGAGACGAACTCGACGATGAAGACGGCGGCGATCAGCCAACGAACGCGTTGCACCCACTGTTAGACAGGCTGGCTATAGAATTCTGCCAGCGATTCGGCATGATGGAGGCTGGCCGGCTGCCAGTCTATCAGGAGCGAATGTTTATGTGGCTTGGCCGCGAGCAGGCGCTCAAAATGCTGTCGGAAATTGGAGCAACAGCCGCGACTGGCACCAAAGATCCCGTGTCGCCCGAGCAGGTACGGATGACGTTCACAGTGTCAGTTCCGTAATTTCTTGTTTGCTTCAAACTTGTTGGCCTTGAATGGTGTATTTTAGTATGGTGCAGGACTTCTGAGCTGTGGACACAATAGTGAATCTACATTCCTTAGAGTTGTAAGTGCACAAAAATACCGTATACAGGCACTAGCACATACTCGGGTGTACAATCTGCCCTGACTTTCGGATCTCCACGTACACGAACTGTAAAAAACGTGAGGCCTTGAGAGATGGCGCTTGATGCAAAACCCCAAATTTTTTTTGGCTCTAAACACAGGCTGCTCTTTGCCTCTTCACCCTTGAAGAAAGGAAAGTTACTGTTATCAAAATTGCAAGATTTCATATTATCAAGATCTTGGTTTGATCCTATGAACCAAAAACTCGAATAAACTATAGCAGAATGTTTTTAAATGCTCTTAAATTCTGATATTCATAAGTAAGACTTCTGCGTGGGGCGCTTTCACATTCACGAAATTTCACTTTCTCGAAAATTGCAATCTTTTACTTTCTTGAAAATAGAAATCTTTCGCTTTCTCGAAGTATCACATTCTCGAAATAGTAATTTCTCGAAACTTCACTTTCTTGAAATTTCAATTTCACGAAAGTTAGTGCATATCACTTTCACTTTTCAAGTGCCATTTTCATATCGAAGAAGAATACTTCGAAAATGGATTGCGTGGTCATTTGCACAGTGACAGTGGTCATTCCTAAATGGTAAGGCACGCCTAGAAGTAGAATGAACTACGCTCGTACAGCTGTGATGAGCTGGCGCCAAAATGCACGAAGTGAAGTTTCGAGAAAGTAAAGTTTCGAGAAATTGAAAGTGCTGGGTTTCGAGTAAGTGATACGCCCCCACTTGGGCTAGCGACGGGGGCGAAAATTTCGAATATTTTCATCAAACTTTTGCCTTTTTGCTCTCTGAATCTCTTTCAACCAGAAGTGTTATTAAAACTTACTACTGATTTTACCCATACAGGTGTACTTCATCAACCAGGTAAATCTGGACCGGATTCTGACTGATCTTCAATGCCTAGTGGCTCGTCTCAGCAGCTGCGTGGCTAGCGAAGGCCAGTGCTATCCGCCTCACTGGTGTCGCGATCAGGAAAAAATTCGGGAGCAACATCGCGGCCCTGAGGACCTGAAACGACTGCCTAAAACTGCATTTATTGATAAACAAACGGTTTGTGGCCTTGCTTGTTTTAGAGCCAGTTTCTAGGCCTGTTGATGCTGCTTCTAACTAAACCGATCAAACCCTACTTAAGTGATTCGTTTTGAAATGAAAAAACGATGTGGCATTGAGTGACAGTCATCGAGAAGAAAGATAGGACGGGAGAAATCGATTCCCTTGTACCTTCAACTAATTCCAGATGTGCCTTCACGTCTATTTGAAGCAAGACTTTAGCAAGGTGTGCGTCGATCCCAATTGTCCACAGCGGGGCAGACGGATGTGCGCCTGCTTTGTAGAGAATTTATTCATACCAGATACCATTGTGTTGGCAACTAAGCAAAAGTTTGAACGAGTTCGCGACAACATGCTTAGTAAGTCCGCATCGTCGAATTGATACTAGCAGTTCCAGAAATTCTGTATGTCAAATATTTTTGAACCGTTACCTCTCTCAGATGGCGCCTACGGAAACAAGCAACGTTGGTTGATTCGAGCCGCCTCCCTAAAAGGCGGCAACGGAGTACAACTGATCGACTCGGCCTCCCAGCTGGAAACTTTTGTTCGCTACGATCTAAATAAAAAGCTTCGGGGTCAGTTTTTCGTGCTGCAAAGGTTAGTGGCAATTTTTTTGCTGTGTATTTGCCTCTGCCAATCTGTTTGCAATGCCGTTAAAAGCCTTAGAAGTACTGATGGCACAATTGCATTATTGGATAACTGCAATGATTCCTCTACGTAGCAGATAATTTATTCAGTTCACAGTTTAGATCTAGATATATGGATTGCATCTAGAGCTTCTTTAAAAGCCTATTTCTTCATAAGGACTAGGGTTAGGGTTTTCTTTAGGCCTTCAAAATTACATTTTCCACTACAACCATTCAGATGCGTGCAGAATCCTCACCTGATCGACAATCGCCGCTTCGACCTGCGCATGTTCCTGCTAGTATCAGTTCTCACCGACAGACGAGTTGTTGCATTCTTGCATCCCGGCTACCTGCGCATCGCCCAGCGCGATTACGAAGAGAGCAGCAACGATTTGCGCTGCCATCTCACCTGGCCGTTCACATGGGACCCGGATTATTCGAGATACGGTCGGGGAAAAGCCGACAATACGGAAGATTATTGTCGAGCCTATGCTGATTCCCGGGAATCTCTCAGTTTGCCAGCAATTGAGCCTGGTCACGAGCTCGATTCCGTCCTCTGGCCAACTTTGCCTACGTCATCGTCAAAGGGCTCAGAATCTGACTCGGCCAAGCAGTTGGAACATCGATTTATTCACCGTCTGCACCGAATAGTGCACACCCTGGCCGCCCAGATGGACAGTATTGTGGGCGAAAAACCAGGCAGCTGGCAACTATTCGGCTTGGACCTGATGCTTGACGCCAACAAAGAGATCTGGCTGCACGACGTGATGACTTATCCAGCTTGCGACGAACCGGATGTGAAGTCTGCTACGCAGAATCGAATCATTCCCGCCGTGTTCACCGAGGCTATGACTCTCGTGTTGGAGCTTAACCAGCGAGACAAGGCTACTAGAGATGCTGGACTGTGGCTAGATTTACCAGACGTACCAGTTAATCAGCCAGGTATGGAATGGCGTACATTCTTCTTTAATATTTCGTCAGTTATTGAGTCAGCACATAAAAAAATTCATTTTCAGGTCTTATCGCCGCCCAGAAGAACTTTGTCTGGATGTACTCAACGGAGCCTGACCGCCTCATCGGCTTTAGACCAAAGCGCCAGCGCACTAAGCCGCCTCACTGGTACACTCAATGGCGCATCAACGAAGATTATAACGACTACATTCTATACCTGAAAAACTTCCGTCTGGATAACTTTCCAATGAAACTGGACAACATCATTTACGGTAGAAAGTGCTTTGAGCATTCGCCTGCTCAGAGGCTTAGATCGAAAATGAAAACAATTCAAGCGGCAGCCGTCGCCGCCGATGCCAAGACGGAAGAGGCGCCTCCCGCGCCGGAGAAATCTTTAGACTCAGCCGACATTGCCGACGGTGCGAAGTGAATTTTTTAAATTTTTTTTCGACTGACGTATTCTTCCCGGGCCCTCACAATTTTTTGATGGAGCAAACTTTTTTCGTCAACAGACAAGGCACAAAAGGCTCGGGATAATTATGCAAAATCAGATTTTCGTTCAGAAAATGCTATCGATGCATTATTTGGCTTCTCCTAAAAATAAACGACTGATCAGCTTGTAACTTTTGTTTCCTTAAATATAATTGGCCTTGGCTTGGCGTTTTTCATTGCTAACAGACTCGATATAAATCAAATTAGTTAGTCACACATAAGCTTAAGCTGGCGATGTTGCACTGCCGTAGCTCGTGAGACTGCTTCGCTCCAGTCCATCAGCAGCTCGACACGATCTTTGGAAGTTGGATGCATCCGGGCCAAGCGAAAAAGTCCCCGATTAGCACGCTGCGATGTCAGTCTTGGCCTACCGCTGGTGTCCCAGCAACTGTGCCTGTCTTGACGTTACGCTTTGCCCAGCGATACACGGTAAACTTTGGCAGGTACGAAAGTCGGGCTGTTTGGCGGATATTTCCACATGCCAAATATGCACTTAATTCTTTCTCTCTGAGCGGCACTAAGCATCTCTGTAACTGTGATTTTGGGCAAGCCCAAAGAGGTTTTGCCTAAAATCCATTGCTTGGG
Source organism: Macrostomum cliftonense (assembly GCA_950096795.1). NCBI lineage: Eukaryota > Metazoa > Platyhelminthes > Macrostomidae > Macrostomum > Macrostomum cliftonense. The sequence goes on from CATNEM010000154.1 coordinate 164,441, forward strand.
TGCCCTTTTCCAAAGCCCTGATACGCACATGGATGGTCAGGTGATTCGCAAATCACCCCACCATCAAGTCCCCAAACAAACGGTACTGGCGAAAGTTTGTCATGAGTCACACGTGACTGGGAATCCCTATGTTTACATTGCTTTTCAATGGGCTGAGTTAGCTCTCCTATTTTTTCGCAACACAGTGTACATGTACATACAGTGCATATACTGTACATTGTCATTCGTCGGGCAAGCCGCCTTTACACATGTACAGGGGTATGCAGTAAGACGAGTACAGTAGGTAAGAGGTCAACTAAGACATTTTAGGCCATTGCAATTCGCGCACCTTGCATAGTCCTTTAATCAGATTCTGGGGGCATGCCCACCATCTCTGAGTTTTACATATGTACATGTATATGCCAAGAGATGCCATAGGCGAATGAAACATTTTGCTCTTGAGCCAAGAAATAAATTAACTTGGCCGGGAATCAACCTTAAAATGATGTATATCCTCGCCTATTTAATTTCGCCGCCATCAGGATGTGGTCAGAGAGCTTTTCAGTGATTTCATTTCTTGGTTCGAAACCAGGGACACCTAAGTTAGGTTGTCCTTGAATAAAGTACGCATATTTTTTAATAGCTTGCTTAAATTAAAAATTTAGTAAAAAAATAGAGAGCATTTACTAAAAGCCAAAAATTATCTACAGCTCAATTACTTAAAACTACTTAAATTTTGTTTATCTACATAAAAGCAAATACAACAATGCAATATAGAGTGGCACTTTTTTAAGTAAGTATTCTTGGCACTGCGCGCGCACGTTGAGGTAGGTTGAAACGAAGGCGCAAGAGTCTCACATTTGGAATTGTGTGGCCTGTGCTCTAATTCTTTTGTGTAGTTGTATAATGTATTATTGTGTTTTATGCTATTGTAGCGGACGTAAAATTCTCTTACATTTTAGCATTTTTTGTTACATTTTGTTCTCAAGATGCATTAAATTAAAAAAAGAAAAGGATTAGTTACTCAACTAAACTTTTTAATTAAATAGGCTAAGCAAACTACTAATTATCTTTTGGGCAATAGTTCTTTGTCTGCTGCTAGTTTGTCTGCTACATAGAGACAATTAGTCTTTATATCCAATAGTTTGTCTATAAGTCATATCCAATACTTTAAAGCTATCTAAAAAAGTAGAAAATTCATATCTTTATTAATTTAAATATAGAGCTAAGCTAACTATTCTACTTTGCTAGCTGCAAGATATAATTATCTCTTTTGCACTTAAAATCCTGCTGCTAGCTCGTAGATATTGACTAATTAAGTATATAAATTTAGTACAGTGGCGCAACCAGAATTTTGTGAAGGGGGGCAGACCCTATGAGTTCAGTTCAATGGGGGGGGTGGTTTGGGTCCGGATGGCTTTTTCGTGAAAATTTGCTTGGTCCCCCCTTACTGCATTTTTCTTCCTTCTCCGAAAAGGGGGTGGCGGTTGCGGTTTCCAGCTATTTCGTCTGCTACCTTTTCGTCTGCTGGGCAGACGAAGTTGCAAACCATTTCGTCTGCCATGCAGCCAATAGGAGTGAACTGAACTAGAATGAAAGGGGTCGAGAGGGATTGTTTTTAGACAGACAAAAGCATGGATTTTTATCTGTTAAATAATGGCTGTTAGGCTCTATAAGTGACATTCGCGTATATTGTGGATTTCAACAGACAGATGCACTGGTGTGCCTGGCCTGGTCTGGACTTCATGCCATCATTACACCATTCAATTTCCGAAGATCAATATTTTGAATCCCATCCCTCTAAAATAATAAAATTAGCTCATATATTCAGCTTGCTCCTATTGGTTAAGGTCAGCAGACGAAGTCTTAAATACTAAAAAACCACTTTGTCTGCTGAGCAGACGACTTGGCAGCAGACGAAACGACTGGCACCCGCGGTTGCCCCCCCGCCCCCCGCCCCCCTAGTTGCGCCACTGATTTAGTAAGAAATCTTTTGACTCTGAGACTTAAGTCAAAGAATATAATTTATAAACAAAATTTTTATATATATTATGTATAAAAAACTCAGCTAATCTTGTTACTCTGGCTAAGTAAGATATAAAATAACCAAAGTTAACTGCAAAGTAAAGGTAATATCTTGTCAAATTCTATATTCTTATTTAGATTTATTTTTTTGCTGGGTAGCTATAGGATAGTAAATCATATTAAGGGGCATGGTGTTAATTTTAGGTTATAATTTCAGGGTTTGGAATACAAAAGTCTTATTTAAGAGGCATGCATGCACAACTTAAAAAATTTGGTTGGCCAGTGCAACTTAGTTGAAAAAATTGCAACTTACAAGTTACTTGAGGTCAGAGTTCAAGGGACCAAAAAATAGTCTAATAAGCCATCTCTTACCTATAGCTAACTTACTTAACTACTTGCTTTATTGTTTTTCTATTCTCTTCCAAATTTGACACTTCTACCACCATTGTATAACCTATTTGCTCCATTTTGCAACTTATTCCCTTCATTTTGTGACTTACCTCCTCAATTTTTACCAGTTTTGCAACTTACATAGGCAATTTTGCAACTTACATTGGCAATTTTATGACTTACCTTGGCAATTTTATGACTTACCTTGGTTAGCCACCAAATCAGTTAGCCAAATTAGCTGACTTGACCAACTATGTTGCATATGTTTAAAGGTCTTTTATTATAAAAAATATAAAAAATCTGGATACAAAATTGTATCCTTTATCAAATTTTAGGATTCAATTCCTAAAGTCAATATGCTTTAGTATCTTTATAGAGTCTATAGCACAAAATATAAATCCAGATTCTTATCTTATATGAAGTCTACATAACATGGGATAGAAATTTAGGATTCAAAAGCCAAAATTAAAATATAACTTTTCAGTATTTAATTCCCAGTATTTTTGTTTTTTAGCTTATTGATTAGTCTATACTTTTAAAACTTTATATGCACTATTGTTAAGATAAAATCAACCCTAAATTTGCAAATATTTAATTTCATATTAGCAAAAAAATTTAATTCCAATTGATACTTAGCAACTATATGAAGCTGATAACTATATGAAATAAAATATAAAATCAATTTATGCATATATTCTATTGTACAATGAAAGCTATACATATTAAAATTGTTATATTTTAGTACTAAATTGAAAAGGCTGGACAAATCTATTTGAGTATTTTGTTTAATTGAAAATTGGCTATTGCAAAGTAAATTTAAATAAGTTGTTACCAAATTTACTTTTGCTAATTTTTTTCATTTGCAAATACTATCACTTAGTTTATTACCAAATTTGGCACAAGTATCTCTTATGTCTAGGGTGAAATTTAAATAGTATTGTGTTCCAGTTGCATTCTACCTTATCATTTATGTCCAACCTAAAAATTTCACCCATCCAAACCACTTTTTGGCTATACCTTACTTTTAGGAATTTATTATCTTCAAAATTGCATCATTATTCCTAATTTTCAACCTATGCTGCCAATTTTATGGCTTACCTCCCCAATTTCAACTAATTTGCTACTTACCTCACCAATTTTGCAGCTGCATAGCTGATTTTGTGACTTACATTGTCAATTTTGCAACTTATAGTGCTAATTGTGCAACTTACCATGGCAAGTGGCCATTTTACCCATCCAGTTGAGATGGGTTAGATAGGTGTTGGGCATATATGAACCTTATGCAAGGCTACTAAGTCATTTCAAAATATTCTTAGTGCTATTGCTTTTCTATGCTATGGCATAATCAGAACTTTGGCTCTTCATTAGTGATTTTTTAGTCATAATCTCTAAAACCCCACTTGTATCTGCAAAATTTTGAAAATTCTGTAAGCCATTTGGCTACTTCAATTCTTTGGATGCTAGTTGGCTGGCATAAAGCTATCTCTTTTGGGGGTAGCTTGTTGGGGTAGGGTTCTGAGCCTATCATTACTTGCTAGTGCACTGTATCTTATTTAAGCATAGTACCGCTGCACCCTAAAGCCTTGTTTCACAAGCTTAGTTTATGTTTATGATGGTTCCCCTTGAGTGCATTATAATATAACTCGTACTGAATTGCACAGTTGAGTGGTGCCCTGCAAACTGCCATGTTGTCCAATGGATAAGTTGGAAATTATTGACATAAATCTATGAATCAAGCATTTAGAGTTTTTTTTGTGACTTTTTAATGATTGAATTTTCCAGATGCGTGGCAATTTTAATCGTGGTGGCGGTGGAAGGGGCCGCGGAGGCAGAGGTAGTAACAGAGGTGGCGGTGGCGGAGGTGGACGCGGCGGCGGTGGTCGCGGCGGCGGTGGCGGCGGACGCTTCAGTTCCAGTCCTGGCAACCGTGGCGGTCGCTTCAGTTCCAGTCCTGGCAACCGTGGCGGTCGCTTCAGTTCCAGTCCTGGCAACCGCGGCGGTCGCGGTGGTGGTGGCGGCGGCGGCGGCGGTCGCTACTTTCAAAAGGACCAGTCCCGCAGTCCAGCCACACCGGGCGACAAAAAGCCATTCGCGCAAATTCAACCATTTAAAGGTGTCAAAGCTGGCGACGGCAAGCAGCAGCAGCAGGTGGCTAAGAGAGGCGGAGGCGGCGGATTTAATGGCAATCGTGGCGGTGTTGTTAAACGAGGCGGCGGCTTTCAGGTTTGTAATTTTCATTGTCAATTTCAGATAGACCTGTGTTCACCCTTCCCATTTAGAAAACTGCGTATGTAAATAAAAAATTTAAAATGTTTTTTGAAAGCTAAAAATCGTCTCTTACAATTCGCGCATTTCAACCTAGTCCCTTACTTATTATTTAAAAAAACAGGGTGGCAACAAGCCACAGCAGAAGAAGCCTTCATTTGGTGGCGACGATGATGACGATGAAGACGACGACGACGAGGAGGAGGGCATGGAAGGCGAAGACGACAGCGAGCTTGAGTTCAGCAGCGGCGACGAGGAAGGCGGAGACGATGACGATGAAGAGGAAGATGACGACGAGGATGACGATGATGATGAAGAAGAATTGAGTCCAGAGCTGATGGGCAAGCTCAAACAGTTGCAGAAACAGCAGAAGCAGGCCGCGCCTGCCGCCAAGTTTCCGGCTGGCAAATCGGTGAGTCCTCTACGCCGCGCAAGCATTTTTACAGTCTTTATTTACTTTTGTGGTCTTTGTTACGGAAAGAAATAATCGATTTGTAATTTAGCCGCTCATTGCTCACCGACCGTTAAAAAATTTACGTCTCAGTTTGCGTCTCGGTTTTTGTAGCGGCAGAAATAAGCGATATCAACAGGCTCATTTCGTCATATTTTGATTACGTAATTTATTAATTTCGTTTTCATTTGACGGCTGTGTACATTTTGATTATAGAAATTCTTACGTGTATTGTTTTAAAGTCAACGGAGTTGGTTGTAGACTTACAGCTATGACCAGCCAGTGCACAGTGACCTGATCATAGAATGACCAGCTAGTGGACAGTGACCTGATCATAGACTGACCAGCTAGTGGACACTGACCTGATCATAGAATGACCAGCTAGTGGACAGTGACCTGATCATAGAATGACCAGCTAGTGGACACTGACCTGATCATAGAATGACCAGCTAGTGGACACTGACCTGATCATTAAATAAACAGCCAGTGGACACTGACCTGATCATAGAATGACCAGCTAGTGGACACTGACCTGATCATTAAATAAACAGCCAGTGGACACTGACCTGATCATAGAATGACCAGCTAGTGGACAGTGGCCTGATCATTAAATAAACAGCTAGTGGACAGTGGCCTGATCATTAAATAAACAGCTAGTGGACAGTGGCCTGATCATTAAATAAACAGCTAGTTGACTGCATAATTGTTCTGAAGCTGAAATAAAAAGTGTGTTGCCAATATGCCATTGCTCATTGGGCCTAATCTAATGCAATATTTGTTGCTGTCTAATCCAGCCCTCAGCTGCTTCCGCCGACGCAAAACCGGCCGCTCAAAAAGCCAAGAAGGAAGAAGACGACGATGAAGATGATGAGGATGAGAAAGACGACTTGGACGATGACGAAGATGACGATGATGACGAGGAGATGGACATGGACAAAATTGAAAAGATGCTGGCCGCTGCCGGCTCAGACGAAGATGACGAAGACGACGACGACGAAGAGGACGACGACGATGATGAAGACGAAGACGAAGATGTGGCTGCTCCTCCAGCAAAAAAGCCTGCCACGCCGGCCTCTAAATCCGCGCCAGCCACTGCAAAGTCGCCAGCTGGTGCCGCCGCCAAGTCGCCAGCTGCCGCGGCCGCAGCCGCTCCTGGCAAGTCGCCTGCTAGCAAATCGCCTGCCGCCGCTGCTGCTGCCGCTCGCCAGCTTGTCAAACTGCCGGTAAGTTTGCTTGGCATCCCTGCATTATTAAATGATAATCTCTTTCCTTCATCCTGATCCTTCAGTGCGCCTATTCTTCCCCACTCAAAAAGTACAACAATTTTTCTGTGCACGCCCGCAGGCTAAACGCAAGCTAGAAGAGGACAGCGATGATGAGGACGAAGATGAAGACGACGAGGACGATGAAGACGAAGAAGATCTTGACGATGACGAGCTTGACGAGGATGTCAACGAAGATGCCATCGCTAAGCTTCTAGCCGATGCCGGTTCGACTGACGATGATGAAGATGACGAGGAAGATGATGACGAAGAAGACGATGATGAGGACGAAGAGGAGGCGGCTTTGCCGGCACCGAAGGGCCAGACCAAGAAGCTGGAGCCGCTTGCCCTGCTTAACAAGAAGCGTCCGGCTCCGGAGTCTGACAGCGATGATGAGGAAGACGACGAAGATGACGAAGACGACGAAGACGATGAGGATGAAGAGGAGGTTGCGCCGCCTGCCAAGATGAAGAAAACGGATGCCCCGGCCAAGCCCCAGCAGCAGAGCCAGAAAGAGCCACAACAACAGCAGCAGCAGCAGCAGCAGCGCGGTCAGAAGCGCCCAGCTGAAGAGGCTTCTCCCCAGACTGGCAAGCAGCAGAAAGCCGCCGCCGCTGCCAAACCCGCCGCCGCCCCCAAAGAGGCGGATCCCGGGCCGCCGGAAGTTATCGAAGAGATCAAACGCCTAATGACCGAGTCGCTAAACTGCACGGTATTTATCACGCCCATACCGAAGGGTTGCACCCAAGCTATGCTGAAAGAACTATCCAAAGAGATTGTATCCTGCAGGATTCCTTGCGTTGCTGACAAAAATTTGGAGAATAGAAACTACGCCTTCCTGCAGTACAAAGACTCGGCCACGGCGGCCAAGTGTGTCAATATGCTCAACGGCAAGATGTTCAACGGGTCCGAGTTGACCGCCAAAATGGCTATCACTGGCAGCGTCGACGTGGCAACGTTGAATACTCGTCAATTGTTTATCACCAACGTTGCCAAGGACGCCACCAAGGAGGAGATTGCCGCCCTGTTTCCCACGGCTACTAGCGTTAAAGTGCCAACTTTGCGTGACAAATCCACGGCTGGATACGCATTCGCCGAGTTCGCCCAACCCGCTGAGGCTTTGAAAGCTTTGAAAGCGGCTCAGGGCGCCGCCGTGCGCGGCTCAAAACTGCGCGTAGCTTTTGGCCGCTCCGCCAGCTACAAGAACCAATTGAAGGCTGAAAAAAAGCAAAAGAAACTGCAAAATGCTAAAAATAATGGTGCCGCTCCTGCTGCTGCTGCCAAGCCCGCAGCGGTTGTTCCGTCGCAGCAAAAGCAGAAACAGCAGCAACAACAGCAGCCATTGTCGTCTCCGAAAAAGCCCGGCGCACCTGTTGTTAAGCAGGAGCAGCAAAAGCCGCAGCAACAATCGGCGACTCCTACTTCAACTAACAGCGGCAACAACAGCAACAATAAAAATAAAAATAAAAAGAAGAACAAGAAGGCTAAGCTGCAGCAGAAAGCGTCGCAGGCAATCAAGGCTTGAGTTTTGAATTTCAAAAAAAAATTGTTGTTGTTGTTTTGTCAGCACTAAACTTGTTTGCCATATTTTCATTTAATTGCGTCAACCATTTTTTTGTTCAGTTCGTCGATCTTTGATGCTGCTTGTTGGAAAGGACAAAATGTTTGCGCGATTTGCGCATCTGCTTCAGTGGCTTCTCCGTATTCTGTACGTTGCGCGGCCCGTAATCAACTTTGGGTTTTTTATATTAATTAAGCATTCATTAGGGATTAATATCAGTTACTAAAATGAAATTTTGATAACCAAGCATTTCGTTGTTTTCTCTGCCCTCGTTTTTATTTTCTTTCAACAAAAAATTTAATTAAAAATCCAGTTTTTTTGGGCTGATTGATTATTAAAACTTACTTTTTTAGCTTGAAACTTTTTGGTTACAAAAATCACAACCCTGAAAACTAGTCCCATTTATTTCCAGTATCATCTGTTAAAAAATGAATTTATGCGTGTATTCCTTTTTTAAAGTGCATTTTTACGGTTTCCAAATAATTCAAATCAAATTTCAAGGGCTATTAAAGGAATGGAGCTGTTTTTATGCCTAATAATTTAACTAATTCGTCTTCGCAGTTTCGGCCGACCATATTTGAAGCTTTCTATGTGTCCATCTCTTTGTGTTAAGGCTGTTTCAAGCATCTATTTTCAACATTAATAATAATGTAACTATGATTTAAAAATTGTCCACTGTCTGTTAAAAAAAACCGATGAACCGTTTCGCGCAGTCGTACGCGTCTAGCTTACTGATAAAAGAAGAAAGTTACAGCTCGATTATACTGTAAACTGTGTCTGCACTGCGCATTGCGCGTGCCTATTTTTTGGATATGAGAAATGAGAATGGACTTTGTTTTGTCTGTCTTTTCTTGAATTTGTAGCTTCAGCTAAGTTATAAGTTTTTCAGAACAGTTTTTGACACTGAATTCTGGATAATAATTAGATCGGGGGATTTATCGATAGATGTATAGATAGATAGATTGATTGATTGATAGATAGATAGATAGGTAGATAGACGTAAGAGTAAATACACATTTTGTAGGGTATAAGTAACTTTATTTATCTTCAAATATTTTAAATCCTTAGTATAGATGAAGTTAATAAATTTTGTTATGCTACTTTACGATCGTATAGTATAATACAAATAGAAATATAATAATGCTAATAGGATAAAACATATAAAATACAATAAAATCAGCATACCGAAATTTCAAATCACCTTAATATTGCATTTCAGCTCTATACTGCACCCAAGCATAATCAGAAAATAGCATGGACTCGAAAGCTGGACAGCCTCGTTTGGCTCGCGTTACCAAGGTGATCGGACGGACTGGCTCGCAGGGTCAGTGCACCCAGGTTAGAGTGGAGTTCCTAGACGAGAGCAGTCGGTCAATTATTCGCAACGTCAAGGGTCCCGTGCGTGAGGGCGACATTCTTACGCTGTTGGAGTCTGAGCGCGAGGCACGTCGTTTGCGATGAGGCATCTAAAAAGACAATTAATTATATAATTTATTAATGCGTGTATTTCGATTGCAAACAGTAATTGTTAGAGAAAAAATACACGGCATGACTAAATGTGTCATTGGCTAGCTGCGCGTTTTTCGCTTGCACTTGGATGTGTGATTGAACCAAAATAATCTACTGCGCCCGAGGTTTTTAACAATCCTATTTTTTAGACCGGTTAAATTTTATTAATTTATTGGATTTGCATCACGTAAATCATTAAGTTAACCCATTAGTTGAAAATTTTATGGTTTATAAACCTACGAGTTATACTTGGCGAATTCGAAACGGGCGAGGTTAAACTGGTTCGACGGCGTATACATATGTTGCTGCCCTGTATACTTCTAAGACGAAATTGGTGAGGCAATCTGCAGATGTACTAGCACGAAGGTCATAACCTGCACAAATTATACACTGATTTTTCTCTATCGACCATAAGAATTCTATTTACCCCGTTCGTTACGTATCCCCTAGCGGATTAACTAGAATACAGTTGATGAAAAACAGCGTGAGTCCAAAAATAAAGGCCATAAAATCTAAACCGCCTGAAGCAGAACGAAGTTAGTCAAACATTTAAGTAGTCACTTAGTAATTTGGTTTAACGACAACAGTTTTTTCGTGATGACAAACACTCAATAGCGCTGATGGTACTCAATTACTAAAGTAAAAAATGACCTAAAGTACTAAAATACCTACTGAATAGGTTAAAACTTTACATTTAGTAGACCTAAATTAGCGTTTTTTCTGTGGGTATTGTAATACTTTTTCGAAATGCAATTAGCTTTACCGAAGGCGTAATTCAAGGTTTTTGAATTGATTTGAATATTTAAACAAAGTAATTAATTTAAGTCAAAGTCTGTTTGTTTAAAAACAATTTCTGTTTGAGGATAGAGTAAGAAGAGGCCTTATTAGAATTTAAATTGTTTATAAAGAAAGCACAGAAAGCAGTTTGTGTATTAATCTGATTTAATTTAATTAATTACGATATTTACTCGGCTCGCGCTTTTAAAACCTTAAATATTTTTTATTTACTTAATTAGGTGTTTTTAGCCCTGCCTAAGTATATTTTCACCGGTCAGGCTAAGGCCAAATAGTGTATTGTAAGTTTGGCCTTGTTTTAAGCCCGCCTGCTAGGACTTGTGAAATTCAGTGTCATTTAATTTAAAAGTGATTTACATACCAGTGGCATATAAATTATAAGCAGCAAAAACTTTTTAAGCTTCTTTTGTTATTACTATATGTCGGTAGGCCTAGATTGTTTTAGGTAAACGAAGTAATGCTAAGCCAATGGTATGTCATTTTTACTTTGTTGGTCATAGTGCAAACTTCATCGCAAGAAACAAGTTTGGTAACTGTAAAAGTAAAAAAAGGTGCATGTAGCAAGGTAAGTGCAGTGCTAATTTGGTATGTCTGTGTTGGTCTAGCTATTGAATTTGAATATAAGGTAGAATGCTAAATTACATATCAAAATCTATTCCGTTTGACTCTAGAATAAGTAGGTATCATTAACCAAACAAAAAATTAATTTTTTTATTTGCTTTAGGGCCTACAATATCATTGTTAGAGCCTACTAATTAGCACATATTTTTATTTTAAAGCTAGAACTGTTTATCCAAAGTTTTAGGTAGATAGCAATTAGGTCTCACTAGATTTAGCTAAGGCCATCTTTAAAGATATATCCTAGGCTATGGACATAGTAGAAAGTATTTTCATAAATAACTTGTATATTACTTACAATGAAGTATTTTTATATGATTTTTTATATAATAAGCCAACAGATCAGATTCTTGCTAATTAAGACAAGTAAAAGAATAAATCTTATAATTTTATGACTATCATAATATAATAAAAAAGTTCAGTTGATTAGTGGATTATCTGAATTTATGTAAGTTTATAGAATTTATATCTATATAATATATATATATATATATAAGATATATAAGCTTTATAGTTATAATTAGATATAATTATTAGCCTTGTGTATACAGGGTGGGCGGAAAGTCACTCCCTATTTTGAATTACTTTAAAATTCCTGACCACCCAGGAGCCCAGATTTGACACCCTGTGACTTTTTTCTTTAGGGTTGGTTAACGGAAGTAGTCTACCACTCCAAACCAACAACACTCAAAGAACTTGAAGATTGAATTAGGGGAGTCATGTCCACCATCTTAGTGGAGTTTCTGAGAAAGTCAGTGGATGCCATTCCTAAACGTTTGCAGTAGCTGGTGAAAAGATCTGGGGCGCATATTGAATTTTAGCGATAACTTACCATTTATGTCTACCTTGTATGACTCATTTTTCTGTGAATAAATACATATAAAGTACATTGTTTTATAAATCAAAATAGGGAGTTACTTTCTGCCCACCCTGTAGATATAAATGTAAACCTTAAGCCAATTAGGGCTTAAGGTACATTATTTAAAAATGCTCAACCAAATTATAATAAATGTGCAGCAACAAATTTGGCAAAAGATTAGAAATTATCTTATCTTTTCTATAGAAGTCAAAGTTATTTTATTTCTATAGTATCTAAGAAAGCTATGTCTTATTAGTTATTTTAGTAGCTAATATTATGCACAATTATTATAAACTTTCCAAAGTCCTTGTTATTCCCGCAGTTAATTTGGTCATAAACAAATTGTATGCCAAGAGATAAAGCAATATTAGTTTATAGCTACCATTATAAGCATAGATAATATAAGAATAAATATTAAAGGCAATTGGATAATTTGTATAAAATATGCAAAAATACTTAAACAAATATACAGTATTTATCTATTTAATATAGAATATAATTGTTAATAATAACCTTATTACAATCTAAGTTAAAAGCAAAGTTTATAAATAGATTTGTTAAAAGATTTAAGAAAATATGTAGGCTTTTGTATTCTAAGACTATGTTGTAGGTTTTCAAAGAAATAGTTTTTCCTTAATTGTTGCCTAAGCAAATATTAGTATTATGACATGACTATTTCTAAATAGTCAGTACTTATTCTCTAGGTCCCATGCTAATAAGCTCAGTTTGATTGGCATGGTGCCATGCCAAATATTCCTAGCTTATTAGTAAGCTAATAAGCTAAGCTGCATATAGGTCTAGCAGCTGATTGGACTTGAGACTAGCTATTCTAACACTGTGTGCCTTAGTAAGATATACATACTAATATTATAATAGAAGACCTTTTTGGTATATGTATGAAAATTCATTACTTGCATAAGTGTCCAATGCAAGTACCTAACTCATAGTACTAAAGTTATGCATGTTATGCAACTTGCATATTGTTAATTTTCAAACAGCAGCCTAGCTATTTAATAAAGTTTGAGCTATTTATTTCGTTTTTAGCTAGCCAATAATAGCTATACTATATTACAGTAGCCTCTATCAAACATTGCTATGTTAATGTGCCTGGCATTATTAGCATGGTGCTATGCTGATAAAGTTGGACTTATTTGTATGGGAGCATGGGAAAAAGCACTGCCTAAAACAGTATGGTTTAAGCCCTTTTCATATAACTTTTTTGACCATAAAAAATTATTGCATCAATAAATTATATATTTCAAGTTATTTCAAACAATTATTTGCCTGCATATATGTTAACACAATATAAAATATCTAACACAATTTTTTAAAGTAAAAGTGAAAGTTAAGGGCCTCAGATAAATGCTTTGAAATGTATTTTTTTTCAACAATTCTATTATTTTGAAAAATTATAGTAATAGTTACAGAAATACAAAAAAGTAGCCATTGAGGCTAGCTATAGTAACTTAATTATAGTAAACTTGATTATGGTTACTGTTATGGTTAATTGAGCCTCCCTTATGGCAGAACCCTAGCAAATATATATTGGTGTAAAATTGATAACAGAGCTGAGAGCAGACAATTAGACAATATACTTAACATTATAAGGCATGGTTACAATTGGCAAAACTTGCTTGCCAATTAAGGCTTAAGGTACATTTTTTGGTCCAATTTTTTGGTACATTTTTTTGTCCAATTGTGGAACAAAATTTCTGAAAAAAACAGCTAGGTCCCCAGCCTTTCAATCCAGTAACAAAAAAGTATTATAATAATAAATTATTAATTACCATCTGTATATTAAACTTCTATACAGTCGGACTACAAGTACGTGTACACAGAGTGTCACAACAATGCAAGATGGCGAGTCCAAGTGCCAAATGCTTCGTGCATAGCGGACACTGTTGAATTTCCTGTGCCGGGCAAGAAATGCGGTTAGTGTGATTGTTTAAAAATATTATTTGCTTTTTCTTATTTTTCTTCTAAGAAGTTAACGATATGTGGTAAAATTATTTTCTGTATTTGCCTATTCAGACATCAACTGTCCATCTGGCCAGTACCTGGACGTTGATAAAAATGATTGCGCCAGTTGTCCGGCCGGCACCTATTCCCTGGGCTCCGGGGTTCGATTCGACATGTGGACAGCGGGCTTGCCGGATGGATTTACCGCCTCAGCTGATCAGGTCGAGACACGGGAGGCCGCTAGCTGTTCCAAGTGAGGCTTAATTGTTAATTTAGCATCGATTTGATGCACCTCATCTTTTGCTTAATCTGATAATTTATATTAGGATTCTAAGAGCCCTAATCTACTGATTTTATTTAAATATAGAGTACAATATCAAAGTTAACTAAGCTTTTCAATAAAAAATCCCAACTAGATCTTTTAGACATCTTGTCAGGATTAATCAGTTTTCTAATCGGTATCCAAAGAGATCTAATCAGTATCCAAGGAGATCTAATCATTATCCAAGGAGATATATTCAGTATCCTAGGAGATCTAATCATTATCCAAGGAGATCTAATCAGTATTCTAGGAGATCTAATCAGTATTCTAGGAGATCTAATCAGTATCCAAGGAGATCTAATCAGTATTATAAGAGATCTAATCAGTATATAAGGAGATCTAATCGGTATTCTAGGAGATCTAATCAGTATTATAAGAGATATAATCAGTATATAAGGAGATCTAGTCAGTATTCTAGGAGATCTAATCAGTATCCATGGAGATCTAATCAGTATTCTAGCAGATCTAATCAGTATATAAGGAGATCTAATCAGTATTCTAGCAGATCTAATCAGTATATAAGGAGATCTAATCAGTATTCTAGGAGATCTAATCAGTATCCAAGGAGATCTAATCAGTATCCTAGGAGATCTACTCGGTATCCAAGGAGATCTAATCAGTATTATAAGAGATCTAATCAGTATCCAAGGAGATCTAATCAGTATCCTAGGAGATCTAATCGGTATCCAAGGAGATCTAATCAGTATTATAAGAGATCTAATCAGTATCCAAGGAGATCTAATCGGTATTCTAGGAGATCTAATTGGTTTTCTATGAGATCAAAGCAGCATCCTATGTAATTAAATGTTTAAAAATTTTAAGTGGTCCAGTACCAGACTTGAAAGCCAAAAACTGCACAAAATATAAGCTAGTACAGATATGAATTCATTTGTCTAACAACTTCATATAGCACTCAAACGCGCCTGCCCTTAGAGCCAAATGGAAACCAATGGGATCTTATCTGTCCGGCCAGAGCGATGTGAACTGCCAGCTAAGTCTCACCTACACGGTTAATCTGGTTAGCAGCGGTCTCGTCAGATTCACCTACCAGTACCGCAGCGAGCACGAATTCTTTGCTTTCGAAGCTCAGAACGGCCTGTGCGAGAGTGTCAGCAGCGGAGAGGACGGCGCCAGCCCCCTACTGGACGAGACAGATCGGAATGAGATCAAAGAGAAAGTAGTGAGTCTCCACGCATGTCGCTTGCACTTTTATATAAAATAAATATTGGAATTTACTTTAGTTGTATTTTACATCTACACTTGACGGAATCTCCCATTGATTATTGATTGGGATTTTGATCTAAAATCTCCCATTGATTGTTGATTGGGATTTGGGTCTAAAATCTCCCATTGATTGTTGATTGGGATTTGGGTCTAAAATCTCCCATTGATTGTTGATTGGGATTTGGGTCTAAAATCTCCCATTGATTGTTGATTGGGATTTGGGTCTAAAATCTCCCATTGATTTTTGATTCGGATTTGGGTCTAAAATCTCCCATTGATTTTTGATTGGGATTTTGATCTAAAATCTCCCATTGATTGTTGATTGAGATTTTGATCTAAAATCGCCGATTGATTGTTGATTGGGATTTTGATTTAAAATCTCCCATTGATTGTTGATTGAGATTTTGATCTAAAATCGCCCATTGATTGTTGATTGGGATTTTGATCTAAAATCGCCCATTGATTGTTGATTGGGATTTTGATTTAAAATCTCCCATTGATTTTTGATTGGGATTTTGATCTAAAATCTCCCATTAAATGTTAATTGGGATTTTGATCTACAATCTCCGATTGATTGTTGATTGGGATTTTGATCTAAATGATAAGTTCCTTACTTGACCTTCAGGAATTTATCACTTCCAGCAGCTGCTGGGTGCCCCAGTAATTAGCGCGCGTTTAACAAATATAGATCTTACCTTCTTCACTCGAAGGTTCTCTGTGTCGCTGCTGACTTCGCAGGTATTTTCTCAAATGCCGCGGGCTTCAGGTGCTGCTGTTGTGCAGGCTTCAGGTGCTGCTGTTGTGCAGGCTTCAGGTGCTGCTGTTGTGCAGGCTTCAGGTGCTGCTGTTGTGCAGGCTTCAGGTGCTGCTGTTGTGCAGGCTTCAGGTGCTGCTGTTGTGCAGGCTTCAGGTGCTGCTGTTGTGCAGGCTTCAGGTGCTGCTGTTATGCAGGCTTCAGGTGCTGCTGTTGTGCAGGCTTCAGGTGCTGCTGTTGTGCAGGCTTCAGGTGCTGCTGTTGTGCAGGCTTCAGGTGCTGCTGTTGTGCAGGCTTCAGGTGCTGCTGTTGTGCAGGCTTCAGGTGCTGCTGTTGTGCAGGCTTCAGTGGCGTCGATTGCCCTTCAGATATCTGGATCAACCAAACGAGGGAATCCGATTTATTCTCTGTGTTCCGAATACGAGTGCGACGAACCAATAGAATTAAGGTATTGTGGCGGCCGCCCGCGCGCTGCACTGCGTGAAGCGCTCCGGCTGCCGCCCCACCCCAGTTTAAACTTGATTGCGCCGGGCCGGCGCGATGTACATGTGGCTTAAGCTCAGGTGCACGCGCTGGCCTATAAATCATTGTAGACCTTCTATGCTGCGTGCTCACTTGCTCTTCTCGCGAATAAACGATCAAATGAACTATTACGCGGCTGCCCCGCCACAGTATCTAGACACAAAGGTGTCGCGGAGTTCCGGTCGACCAATAACCTCTTGGAAGATCTGTTCCTTCTTACCAGCTAGGGTAGCGGAGACCACAAGCCTGGTGTATACTGGTTGTTGCAGACTTTGAGAGGACTAATTAAATAAATCTAACTTCTAATTAATGAATAATTAATTAGGGAATCAAGAAATAAGGACCTCTTACCAAGTCCGATTTGTCCTCTCGTCTTTTTCTCAGCTGGGAGCTTCTTCTCCTTCCAGTAGAGTCTGATTTTTGGCTCTCCGGAGCTCGTGTATTTATAGAGAATCGGACCCTCTCGGGTTCGATGAGTGCGTTCATTGTACACATGACAAAATTCTATCAAAAGTCTGGGTCAACGCTTGACAACTTTGAGAGGATAGAGATTTTTATGACTAAACTAGCGGGAGCGCAAAAAGATTGATCACCGCATCCGTGACCTTTTGATTAAGAGTGGGTCACATGATTGGTTTGTTTTTGGGTTGTTTTTGACAGTAAAATTGATTGGCTACTATTTATAGTAGTCACATGACTTTTTATTGATGTGTGTACCTTATTCGGTAGGTGAGCGCATGTTGTACTTGTATGGTTTGTTTCGCGTGTTCTAAAAATACTACTTAAGCGAGTAGGGTAGTAAGCGCGTGAATTGTTAAAATAAAAATATATCGTAATACTGCACTCTACATAAAATCTCCTATTGATTGCTGAGTGGGATTTTGATATGAAATATCCCATTGATTGTTGATTGGGATTTTTCTACAAAATATCCCATTGATTGTTGATAGGGATTTTAATATAAATTATCCCATTGATTTATGAATGGTTTATCTCAATTTGAATTAATTTCCCACCGGAATCGCAATTCTATATGCACTAACACTGTCACCACAGGTCCATCTGAAGATCGGCATGAACGTGCTACGCTGGCAAATCGTACCAATTGCCGAACGTTTACGCCAGTCTTCATCAGCCTCCTCCCAGTCCGTCATCGCTATACACTCTATCGAGGTGTCCGGCATACCCTACGTGTACAGCTGTCAGTCCTGTCATCCGGGCTATTCCAGCCCCGCGGGAGCGTCCAGATGCAACCGCTGCGGCCCTGATACTTATTCACCTGGCGGAGCTGCCTGCAGACCCTGTCCAGCTGGGCAATACTCCCTGCCCGGCTCTGCAGCCTGCAAGCCTCGCCCAGCCTGTGCAAAGTCGGACTACGCTCTGTTCTATCCAACTGAGCCCTGTGCGGCTGGCTCCATTGATAAATTAACTCCACCGAAGTATGATTGGATAGAGCCGAAAATTTGCTCCGATGGTGTCTCGTTGCCTAGCGACGGTTCTAAACCGACTAATTCGGCTTCGTGTAGAGCCTATTGTAATCCCGGTATGCGGGCTGTGGCTCCGGCTGGCAGCAAGGATCCGCTGAGATGCGACGCCTGTCCAGATGGCCAGTTTGCCGATGGGAATAGCGGCGTGTGCAAGGACTGTCCGCCCAATACTCAGGTGATTCTAATCGGCTATTTTTTTCTGTGTCGGAATCTCCCAGCTCAGCAATGTCTCTGAATCTCCCAGATCAGCAATGTCTCTGAATCTCCCAGCTCAGCAATGTCTCTGAATCTCCCAGCTCAGCAATGTCTCTGAATCTCCCAGATCAGCAATGTCTCTGAATCTCCCAGCTCAGCAATGTCTCTGAATCTCCCAGCTCAGCAATGTCTCTGAATCTCCCAGCTCAGCAATGTCTCTGAATCTCCCAGCTCAGCAATGTCTCTGAATCTCCCAGCTCAGCAATGTCTCTGAATCTCCCAGCTCAGCAATGTCTCTGAATCTCCCAGCTCAGCAATGTCTCTGAATCTCCCAGATCAGCAATGTCTCTGAATCTCCCAGCTCAGCAGTGTCTCGGAATCTCCCAGCTCAGCAATGTCTCTGAATCTCCCAGAACAGCAATGTCTCTGAATCTCCCAGCTCAGCAGAGTCTCTAAATCTCCCAGCTCAGCAATGTCTCTGAATCTCCCAGCTCAGCAATGTCTCTGAATCTCCCAGCTCAGCAATGTCTCTGAATCTCCCAGCTCAGCAGAGTCTCTGAATCTCCCAGCTCAGCAATGTCTCTGAATCTCCCAGCTCAGCAATGTCTCTGAATCTCCCAGATCAGCAATGTCTCTGAATCTCCCAGCTCAGCAGAGTCTCTGAATCTCCCAGCTCAGCAATGTCTCTGAATCTCCCAGCTCAGCAATGTCTCTGAATCTCCCAGATCAGCAATGTCTCTGAATCTCCCAGATCAGCGGTATCTCTGAATCTCCCAGCTCAGCAATGTCTCTGAATCTCCCAGCTCAGCAATGTCTCTGAATCTCCCAGATCAGCAATGTCTCTGAATCTCCCAGCTCAGCAATGTCTCTGAATCTCCCAGCTCAGCAATGTCTCTGAATCTCCCAGATCAGCGGTATCTCTGAATCTCCCAGCTCAGCAGAGTCTCTAAATCTCCCAGCTCAGCAATGTCTCTGAATCTCCCAGCTCAGCAATGTCTCTGAATCTCCCAGCTCAGCAGAGTCTCTGAATCTCCCAGCTCAGCAATGTCTCTGAATCTCCCAGCTCAGCAATGTCTCTGAATCTCCCAGCTCAGCAATGTCTCTGAATCTCCCAGCTCAGCAATGTCTCTGAATCTCCCAGATCAGCAATGTCTCTGAATCTCCCAGCTCAGCAATGTCTCTGAATCTCCCAGCTCAGCAATGTCTCTGAATCTCCCAGATCAGCAATGTCTCTGAATCTCCCAGCTCAGCAATGTCTCTGAATCTCCCAGCTCAGCAATGTCTCTGAATCTCCCAGATCAGCGGTATCTCTGAATCTCCCAGCTCAGCAGAGTCTCTAAATCTCCCAGCTCAGCAATGTCTCTGAATCTCCCAGCTCAGCAATGTCTCTGAATCTCCAAGCTCAGCAGAGTCTCTGAATCTCCCAGCTCAGCAATGTCTCTGAATCTCCCAGCTCAGCAATGTCTCTGAATCTCCCAGATCAGCAATGTCTCTGAATCTCCCAGCTCAGCAATGTCTCTGAATCTCCCAGCTCAGCAGTGTCTCTGAATCTCCCATGAAGATGCTTCTATATCACCCTAAAAATCACCCCCACTACAGGTGGTTCGCGAGTATGTAGCGCAGAACTGGTTGGTGACGCCGCCTCTGATGAGGCTCTACTGCCTTGTGCTGCAAGGCGACGACTCGACGAATTGCACCGAGCAAGCCTGGGAGCTCATGGGCGACAGGGTGCGCACCGCCCCTACCCGCCTGCGACAATCCCGAGTGATGTCGCTTGACCTGCCTGGTTTTTACCAGAGCGTCAAACAGGTGGAACCGTCTGGCAGCGCTTCGGCTAGTTCCAATGCTGCCGCTAGCACCGCTGCTGCCGCGGCCGCCGACGTCGCCGTTGTCGGCTCGTTGATTGTCGACTTTGAGATGAATTGCGAAACGCCTTGCCGACTGTTTCTGCTTAAGGTGATTCTTTTTTATCTTCAGGTTGTTTAATGGGGCCGCCAGCCTCCCAGATCCTCAGGTTGTTTGATGGGGCCACCAGCCTACCAGATCCTCGGGTTGTTTGATGGGGCCACCAGCCTCCCAGATCCTCGGGTTGTTTGATGGGGCCGCCAGCCTACCAGATCCTCGGGTTGTTTGATGGGGCCACCAGCCTCCCAGATCCTCAGGTTGTTTGATGGGGCCGCCAGCCTCCCAGATCCTCGGGTTGTTTGATGGGGCCACCAGCCTCCCAGATCCTCAGGTTGTTTGATGGGGCCACCAGCCTACCAGATCCTCGAGTTGTTTGATGGGGCCACCAGCCTACCAGATCCTCGGGTTGTTTGATGGGGCCACCAGCCTCCCAGATCCTCGGGTTGTTTGATGGGGCCGCCAGCCTACGAGATCCTCGCGTTGTTTGATGGGGCAGCCAGCCTCCCAGATCCTCGAGTTGTTTGATGAGGCCGCCAGCCTCCCAGATCCTCAGGTTGTTTGATGGGGCCGCCAGCCTCCCAGATCCTCGGGTTGTTTGATGGGGCCACCAGCCTCCCAGATCCTCAGGTTGTTTGATGGGGCCACCAGCCTACCAGATCCTCGGGTTGTTTGATGGGGCCACCAGCCTCCCAGATCCTCGGGTTGTTTAATGGGGCCGCCAGCCTCCCAGATCCTCAGGTTGTTTGATGGGGCCACCAGCCTCCCAGATCCTCAGGTTGTTTGATGGGGCCACCAGCCTACCAGATCCTCGCGTTGTTTGATGGGGCCACCAGCCTACCAGATCCTCGGGTTGTTTGATGGGGCCACCAGCCTCCCAGATCCTCGGGTTGTTTAATGGGGCCGCCAGCCTCCCAGATCCTCGAGTTGTTTGATGGGGCCGCCAGCCTCCCAGATTCTCAGGCTGTTTGATGGGGCCGCCAGCCTACCAGATCCTCGGGTTGTTTGATGGGGCAGCCAGCCTCCCAGATCCTCGAGTTGTTTGATGAGGCAGCCAGCCTCCCAGATCCCCAGGCTGTTTGATGGGGCCGCCAGCCTCCCAGATTCTCAGGCTGTTTGATGGGGCCGCCAGCCTACCAGATCCTCGAGTTGTTTGATGAGGCAGCCAGCCTCCCAGATCCTCGAGTTGTTTGATGAGGCCGCCAGCCTCCCAGATCCTCGCGTTGTTTGATGGGGCCGCCAGCCTCCCAGATTCTCAGGCTGTTTGATGGGGCCGCCAGCCTCCCAGATCCTCGAGTTGTTTGATGAGGCAGCCAGCCTCCCAGATCCTCGAGTTGTTTGATGAGGCCGCCAGCCTCCCAGATCCTCGCGTTGTTTGATGGGGCCGCCAGCCTACCAGATCCTCGGGTTGTTTGATGGGGCAGCCAGCCTCCCAGATTCTCAGGCTGTTTGATGGGGCAGCCAGCCTCCCAGATCCTCAGGCTGTTTGATGGGGCCACCAGCCTCCCAGATCCTCGGGTTGTTTGATGGGGCCGCCAGCCTCCTAGATCCCCAGGTAGTTTGATGGGGCCGCCAGCCTCCCAGATCCTCAGGCGGTTTTATTTTCCTAATTCCGCTTAAAAAAACACGCAAGCCTAAAAGTGCTAATTTTTTGCTTCGCTATTCACTAATTTCAGTACGAAAAACAGCTTCACGTAGAGATCAAAACTTGGTCAGGCACGCAGGGAAGGACTCAATTCAAGTGAGTCGGCCAGTTTGTGTAGCATTAATAATTTTTTTAAGATTTGAATTTCAATAAGTCGTCAATGAGATTCTAATTTACTTGGCCATTTCAGGTACATCATTCGTCGACCTGACAGGCACAAATTTTTCCTAGTTTTTGAACCCGCGCCTTTTATTGAAGACGAGGCCGGTACTTTGGTTAACACGGACTGGTCTCGCAACCAGCTCACCGTGTACAGCCTGCGCGCTCCCAACGCCCTGGGCAGCGGCGGTGTTCGCTGTCGCGCTTGCCCGCTAGGCATTCAGGGCAAAAGGTGAGCGAGTGTTTCTGTTGGCATCTTTGTGATTTTGTTGGGAATTGCGGGTGTTAAAAATATTGTGTCAGACCGCTATAGAGAGGCGCTAGAATTGTGTCAAACTGACAGAGAGAGGCGCTAGAATTGTGTCAGACCGCTATAGAGAGTCGCTAGAATTGTGTCAGACTGACATAAAAAGGCGCTAAAATTGTGTCAGACCTCTGTAGAGGCGCTAGAATTGTGTCAGACTGACATAGAAAGGCGCTAAAATTGTGTCAGACCTCTATAGAGGCGCTAGAATTGTGTCAGACTGACATAGAAAGGCGCTAGAATTGTGTCAGACTGACATAGAAAGGCGCTAGAATTGTGTCAGACTGACAGAGAGAGGCGCTAGAATTGTGTCAGACTGATATATAAAGGCGCTAAAATTGTGTCAGACCTCTATAGAGGCGCTAGAATTGTGTCAGACTGACATAGAAAGGCGCTAGAATTGTGTCAGACTGACATAGAAAGGCGCTAGAATTGTGTCAGACTGACAGAGAGAGGCGCTAGAATTGTGTCAGACCTCTATAGAGGCGCTAGAATTGTGTCAGACTGACATAGAAAGGCGCTAGAATTGTGTCAGACTGACATAGAAAGGCGCTAGAATTGTGTCAGACTGACAGAGAGAGGTGCTAGAATTGTGTCAGACCGGCTAAATCTGCAGGAGGGCTGAAGGCCCTTTGACGCTTAAAGCGACATCGTCCCACAACCAGCGACGGGGCATGACTGTCCATTGCGCTGACTCCTGAAGCGCGTTCAGTCACACTAAATACGGTATGCAGGCATAGACACAAACACACGGTGCGCAACGGAATTCCAGTATAGCACCCAGTCACGAACTCACATAGGGTGCACAAGCGGTAGTTCCAGGAATTTACACTCTCTATGCCTTGGGGGGTTGCCCTCATGGGCGTAAATTGCACAACTGGCTCAAAGCCCAACCAATTCGTGCACAAGGCCCCAAATTAATGTGACCCTGCACACGAAACCGCGCTAGGGAAATAAACGACCTACAACGCGGGGTCGAACCTGGACCAGTGGCACACAAGGCAGACGCGCTAGACCGCCGAGCCATGCGCCCCCCACGTGTCAGACCGGCATAGAGAGGCCCTAGAATTGTGTCAGACCGCTATAGAGAGGCGCTAGAATTGTGTCAGACCGGCATAGAGAGGCGCTAGAATTGTGTCAGACTGACATAGAAAGGCGCTAGAATTGTGTCAGACTGACAGGGAGAGGCGCTAGAATAGTGTCAGACTGACAGAGAGAGACGCAAGAATTGTGTCAGACCGCTATAGAGAGACGCTAGAATTGTGTCAGATCGCTGTAGAGAGGCGCTAGAATTGTGTCAGACCGGCATAGAGAGGCGCTAGAATTGTGTCAGACCGCTATACAGAGGCGCTAGAAATGTGTCAGACTGACAGGGAGAGGCGCTAGAATAGTGTCAGACTGACAGAGAGAGACGCAAGAATTGTGTCAGACCGCTATAGAGAGACGCTAGAATTGTGTCAGACCGCTGTAGAGAGGCGCTAGAATTGTGTCAGACCGGCATAGAGAGGCGCTAGAATTGTGTCAGACCGCTATACACAGGCGCTAGAATTGTGTCAGACCGGCATAGAGAGGCGCTAGAATAGTGTCAGACTGACAGAGAGAGACGCAAGAATTGTGTCAGACCGCTATAGAGAGACGCTAGAATTGTGTCAGACCGCTGTAGAGAGGCGCTAGAATTGTGTCAGACCGGCATAGAGAGGCGCTAGAATTGTGTCAGACCGCTATACACAGGCGCTAGAATTGTGTCAGACCGGCATAGAGAGGCGCTAGAATTGTGTCAGACTGACATAGAAAGGCGCTAGAATTGTGTCAGACTGACAGAGAGAGACGCAAGAATTGTGTCAGGCCGCTATAGAGAGACGCTAGAATTGTGTCAGACCGCTGTAGAGAGGCGAGAATTGTGTCAGACTGACATAGAAAGGCGCTAGAATTGTGTCAGAGCGGCATATAGAGAATTGTGTCAGCTATCTAATTTTTGTCAGATTAGAGTACCAGCAGTCCAGCTCTATCTCAATCACTCCCCACCCCCGCCTTCAGGTGCATCCCCTGTCCAGCTGGCAAGTACTACGACGCTAAAAATGTCACCTGCTATCCCTGCCCAGCCGGCCATGTGGTTGCCAGGCACCCCGCTGAAGGAATCAACTCGTGCGCCCCCTGCGGCCCGGGCATGCGCGCACTGGACGGCGTCGCCTGCGTTTTGAACCCCGACGGACCGGGCCGGCTGGATCAGCTTGTCGGCGAGCCGAAGTACAATTTTAGTTTGTTGCTAAGACCCGGACGTTATTTCCTAGCTAGAGGTGCCAAGCTGTTCACCGGGCGGGGCAGTCAGTACACTCACCTGTACAATGTGTCTCTGACGGCCGGCAGCAAGGCCAGGTGCGCGTCCAACGCTACGAAGGTGAGTGCCGCCGCTTTTCGCTGAAATTCATTGTGGTCGGAATTAATATAATTATTCATACTACCCTTCTTAATCTAAAATCATGTAGCTTGGAACAATTAGAATCCCAAATCCCATAGCAACAATTAGAATCCCAAATCTCATAGAGACAATCAGAATCCTGTATCAAATCCTGTAACAATTATAATCCCAAATCCTTTAGAAATCAGAATACCTAATCATGTGGCAATCAGAATCCCAAATACAATAGTAAAAATCTGAATTCTAAATCCTGTAGAAATCAGAATCCCAAATCCCATAGCAACAATCCGAATCCCAAATCCTGTATTGATCAGAATCCCAAATCCCATAGCAACAATCAGAATCTCAAACCCTGTAGCCATCAGAATCACAAATCTTGTAACAATCAGAATCCCAAATCCCATAGCAACAATTAGAATCCCAAACCCTGTAACAATCAGAATCCCAAATCCTGTAGCAATCAGAATCCCAAATCTCATAGCAACAATCGGAATCCCAAATCCTGTATTAATCAGAATCCCAAATCCCATAGCAACAATTAGAATCCCAAACCCTGTAACAATCAGAATCCCAAATCCTGTATTAATCAGAATCCCAAATCCCATAGCAACAATCACAATCGCAAACCCTGTAGCAATCAGAATCCCAAATCCTGTAGCAATCAGAATTCCAAATCCCATGGCAACAATCGGAATCCCAAATCCTGTATTAATCAGAATCCCAAATCCCATAGGAACAATCACAATCGCAAACCCTGTAGCAATCAGAATCCCAAATCCTGTAGCAATCAGAATTCCAAATCCCATGGCAACAATCGGAATCCCAAATCCTGTATTAATCAGAATCCCAAATCCCATAGCAACAATCACAATCGCAAACCCTGTAGCAATCAGAATCCCAAATCCTGTAACAATCAGAATCTCAAATCCTGTAGGAATCAGAATCCCAAATCCT
>CATNEM010000154.1:195000-292500 GCA_950096795.1 Macrostomum cliftonense
GTCTCATTAGGGGCAATAAGATTCTGCAGCTATTGTCTCATTAGGGAAATGAGATTCTGTAGGTATTGTCCCATTAGGGCAATGAGATTCTGTAGCTATTGTCTCATTAGGGGCAATGAGATTCTGTAGCTATTGTCCCATTAGGGGCAATGAGATTCTGTAGCTATTGTCCCATTAGGGGCAATGAGATTCTGTAGCTTTTGTCCCATTAGGGGCAATGAGATTCTGTAGCTATTGTCCCATTAGGGCAATGAGATTCTGTAGCTTTTGTCCCATTAGGGCAATGAGATTCTGCAGCTATTGTCCCATTAGGGGCAATGAGATTCTGTAGCTTTTGTCTCATTAGGGCAGTGAGATTCTGTAGCTATTGTGTCATTAGGGCAGTGAGATTCTGTAGCTTTTGTCTCATTAGGGCAGTGAGATTCTTCAGCTATTGTCTCATTAGGGCAGTGAGATTCTGTAGCTTTTGTCCCATTAGGGGCAATGAGATTCTGTAGCTTTTGTCCCATTAGGGCAATGAGATTCTGTAGCTATTGTCCCATTAGGGGCAATGAGATTCTGTAGCTTTTGTCCCATTAGGGCAGTGAGATTCTGTAGCTTTTGTCTCATTAGGGCAGTGAGATTCTGTAGCTATTGTCTCATTAGGGCAGTGAGATTCTTCAGCTATTGTCCCATTAGGGGCAATGAGATTCTGCAGCTATTGTCTCATTAGGGGCAATGAGATTCTGCAGCTATTGTCTCATTAGGGAAATGAGATTCTGTAGGTATTGTCCCATTAGGGCAATGAGATTCTGTAGCTATTGTCCCATTAGGGGCAATGAGATTCTGTAGCTTTTGTCCCATTAGGGGCAATGAGATTCTGTAGCTATTGTCCCATTAGGGCAATGAGATTCTGTAGCTATTGTCTCATTAGGGCAATGAGATTCTGTAGCTTCTGTCTCATTAGGGTAGTGAGATTCTGTAGGTATTGTCTCATTAGGGCAGTGAGATTCTGTAGCTATTGTCCCATTAGGGCAGTGAGATTCTGTAGCTATTGTCCCATTAGGGCAGTGAGATTCTGTAGCTATTGTCTCATTAGGGAAATGAGATTCTGTAGCTTCTGTCTCATTAGGGTAGTGAGATTCTGTAGGTATTGTCTCATTAGGGCAGTGAGATTCTGTAGGTATTGTCTCATTAGGGTAGTGAGATTCTGTAGCTATTGTCTCATTAGGTAAATGACATTCTGTAGCTTCTGTCTCATTAGGGTAGTGAGATTCTGTAGGTATTGTCTCATTAGGGCAGTGAGATTCTGTAGCTATTGTGTCATTCGGGCAATGAGATTCTTCAGCTATTGTCCCATTAGGGCAATGAGATTCTGCAGCTATTGTCTCATTAGGGAAATGAGATTCTGTAGCTTCTGTCTCATTAGGGTAGTGAGATTCTGTAGGTATTGTCTCATTAGGGCAGTGAGATTCTGTAGCTATTGTGTCATTAGGGCAATGAGATTCTTCAGCTATTGTCCCATTAGGGCAATGAGATTCTTCAGCTATTGTCTCATTAGGGCAGTGAGATTCTGTAGCTATTGTCTCATTAGGGCAATGAGATTCTGTAGCTTCTGTCTCATTAGGGTAGTGAGATTCTGTAGGTATTGTCTCATTAGGGCAGTGAGATTCTGTAGCTATTGTCCCATTAGGGCAGTGAGATTCTGTAGCTATTGTCCCATTAGGGCAGTGAGATTCTGTAGCTATTGTCTCATTAGGGCAGTGAGATTCTGTAGCTATTGTCTCATTAGGGAAATGAGATTCTGTAGCTTCTGTCTCATTAGGGTAGTGAGATTCTGTAGGTATTGTCTCATTAGGGCAGTGAGATTCTGTAGCTATTGTGTCATTAGGGAAATGAGATTCTGTAGCTATTGTCTCATTAGGGGCAATGAGATTCTGCAGCTATTGTGTCATTAGGGCAATGAGATTCTGTAGCTATTGTCTCATTAGGGTAGTGAGATTCTGTAGGTATTGTCTCATTAGGGCAATGAGATTCTGTAGCTTCTGTCTCATTAGGGTAGTGAGATTCTGTAGGTATTGTCTCATTAGGGCAGTGAGATTCTGTAGCTATTGTGTCATTAGGGCAATGAGATTCTGTAGGTATTGTCCCATTAGGGCAGTGAGATTCTGTAGCTATTGTCCCATTAGGGCAATGAGATTCTGTAGCTATTGTCCCATTAGGGGCAATGAGATTCTGTAGCTTTTGTCCCATTAGGGCAGTGAGATTCTGTAGCTTTTGTCTCATTAGGGCAGTGAGATTCTGTAGCTATTGTCCCATTAGGGCAGTGAGATTCTGTAGCTTTTGTCTCATTAGGGCAGTGAGATTCTTCAGCTATTGTCTCATTAGGGCAGTGAGATTCTGTAGCTATTGTCTCATTAGGGCCATGAGATTCTGTAGCTTCTGTCTCATTAGGGTAGTGAGATTCTGTAGGTATTGTCTCATTAGGGCAGTGAGATTCTGTAGCTATTGTCCCATTAGGGCAGTGAGATTCTGTAGCTATTGTCCCATTAGGGCAGTGAGATTCTGTAGCTATTGTCCCATTAGGGCAGTGAGATTCTGTAGCTATTGTCTCATTAGGGAAATGAGATTCTGTAGCTTCTGTCTTATTAGGGTAGTGAGATTCTGTATGTATTGTCTCATTAGGGCAGTGAGATTCTGTAGGTATTGTCTCATTAGGGTAGTGAGATTCTGTAGCTATTGTCTCATTAGGGAAATGACATTCTGTAGCTTCTGTCTCATTAGGGTAGTGAGATTCTGTAGGTATTGTCTCATTAGGGCAGTGAGATTCTGTAGCTATTGTGTCATTAGGGCAATGAGATTCTTCAGCTATTGTCCCATTAGGGCAATGAGATTCTGCAGCTATTGTCTCATTAGGGAAATGAGATTCTGTAGCTTCTGTCTCATTAGGGTAGTGAGATTCTGTAGGTATTGTCTCATTAGGGCAGTGAGATTCTGTAGCTATTGTGTCATTAGGGCAATGAGATTCTTCAGCTATTGTCCCATTAGGGCAATGAGATTCTTCAGCTATTGTCTCATTAGGGCAGTGAGATTCTGTAGCTATTGTCTCATTAGGGCAATGAGATTCTGTAGCTTCTGTCTCATTAGGGTAGTGAGATTCTGTAGGTATTGTCCCATTAGGGCAGTGAGATTCTGTAGCTATTGTGTCATTAGGGCAGTGAGATTCTGTAGCTTTTGTCTCATTTGGGCAGTGAGATTCTGTAGCTTTTGTCTCATTAGGGCAGTGAGATTCTTCAGCTATTGTCCCATTAGGGCAGTGAGATTCTGTAGCTTTTGTCTCATTAGGGCAGTGAGATTCTGTAGCTTTTGTCTCATTCGGGCAGTGAGATTCTGTAGCTTTTGTCTCATTAGGGCAGTGAGATTCTTCAGCTATTGTCCCATTAGGGGCAATGAGATTCTGCAGCTATTGTCTCATTAGGGGCAATGAGATTCTGCAGCTATTGTCTCATTAGGGAAATGAGATTCTGTAGGTATTGTCCCATTAGGGCAATGAGATTCTGTAGCTATTGTCCCATTAGGGGCAATGAGATTCTGTAGCTTTTGTCCCATTAGGGCAGTGAGATTCTGTAGCTTTTGTCTCATTAGGGCAGTGAGATTCTGTAGCTATTGTGTCATTAGGGCAATGAGATTCTTCAGCTATTGTCCCATTAGGGCAATGAGATTCTGCAGCTATTGTCCCATTAGGGGCAATGAGATTCTGTAGCTTTTGTCTCATTAGGGCAGTGAGATTCTGTAGCTATTGTCTCATTAGGGCAATGAGATTCTGTAGCTTCTGTCTCATTAGGGTAGTGAGATTCTGTAGGTATTGTCTCATTAGGGCAGTGAGATTCTGTAGCTATTGTCCCATTAGGGCAGTGAGATTCTGTAGCTATTGTCCCATTAGGGCAGTGAGATTCTGTAGCTATTGTCCCATTAGGGCAGTGAGATTCTGTAGCTATTGTCTCATTAGGGAAATGAGATTCTGTAGCTTCTGTCTCATTAGGGTAGTGAGATTCTGTAGGTATTGTCTCATTAGGGAAATGAGATTCTGTAGCTTCTGTCTCATTAGGGTAGTGAGATTCTGTAGCTATTGTCTCATTAGGGCAGTGAGATTCTGTAGCTTCTGTCTCATTAGGGCAATGAGATTCTGTAGCTATTGTCTCATTAGGGGCAATGAGATTCTGCAGCTATTGTTTCATTAGGGAAATGAGATTCTGTAGCTATTGTCTCATTAGGGCAGTCAGATTCTGTAGCTATTGTCCCATTAGGGCAATGAGATTCTGCAGCTATTGTCCCATTAGGGGCAATGAGATTCTGTAGCTTTTGTCTCATTAGGGCAGTGAGATTCTGTAGCTATTGTGTCATTAGGGCAGTGAGATTCTGTAGCTTTTGTCTCATTAGGGCAGTGAGATTCTTCAGCTATTGTCTCATTAGGGCAGTGAGATTCTGTAGCTTCTGTCTCATTAGGGTAGTGAGATTCTGTAGGTATTGTCTCATTAGGGCAGTGAGATTCTGTAGCTATTGTCCCATTAGGGCAGTGAGATTCTGTAGCTATTGCCCCATTAGGGCAGTGAGATTCTGTAGCTTCTGTCTCATTAGGGCAGTGAGATTCTGTAGCTATTGTCTCATTAGGGAAATGAGATTCTGTAGCTTCTGTCTCATTAGGGTAGTGAGATTCTGTAGGTATTGTCTCATTAGGGCAGTGAGATTCTGTAGCTATTGTGTCATTAGGGCAATGAGATTCTGTAGCTATTGTCTCATTAGGGGCAATGAGATTCTGCAGCTATTGTCTCATTAGGGAAATGAGATTCTGTAGCTATTGTGTCATTAGGGCAATGAGATTCTGTAGCTATTGTGTCATTAGGGCAATGAGATTCTTCAGCTATTGTCCCATTAGGGAAATGAGATTCTGTAGCTATTGTCTCATTAGGGTAGTGAGATTCTGTAGGTATTGTCTCATTAGGGCAATGAGATTCTGTAGCTTCTGTCTCATTAGGGTAGTGAGATTCTGTAGGTATTGTCTCATTAGGGCAGTGAGATTCTGTAGCTATTGTGTCATTAGGGCAATGAGATTCTGCAGCTATTGTCTCATTAGGGAAATGAGATTCTGTAGGTATTGTCCCATTAGGGCAGTGAGATTCTTCAGCTATTGTCCCATTAGGGCAATGAGATTCTGTAGCTATTGTCCCATTAGGGGCAATGAGATTCTGTAGCTTTTGTCCCATTAGGGTAGTGAGATTCTGTAGCTTTTGTCTCATTAGGGCAGTGAGATTCTGTAGCTATTGTCCCATTAGGGCAGTGAGATTCTGTAGCTTTTGTCTCATTAGGGCAGTGAGATTCTTCAGCTATTGTCTCATTAGGGCAGTGAGATTCTGTAGCTATTGTCTCATTAGGGCAATGAGATTCTGTAGCTTCTGTCTCATTAGGGTAGTGAGATTCTGTAGGTATTGTCTCATTAGGGCAGTGAGATTCTGTAGCTATTGTCCCATTAGGGCAGTGAGATTCTGTAGCTATTGTCCCATTAGGGCAGTGAGATTCTGTAGCTATTGTCCCATTAGGGCAGTGAGATTCTGTAGCTATTGTCTCATTAGGGAAATGAGATTCTGTAGCTTCTGTCTTATTAGGGTAGTGAGATTCTGTATGTATTGTCTCATTAGGGCAGTGAGATTCTGTAGGTATTGTCTCATTAGGGTAGTGAGATTCTGTAGCTATTGTCTCATTAGGGAAATGACATTCTGTAGCTTCTGTCTCATTAGGGTAGTGAGATTCTGTAGGTATTGTCTCATTAGGGCAGTGAGATTCTGTAGCTATTGTGTCATTAGGGCAATGAGATTCTTCAGCTATTGTCCCATTAGGGCAATGAGATTCTGCAGCTATTGTCTCATTAGGGAAATGAGATTCTGTAGCTTCTGTCTCATTAGGGTAGTGAGATTCTGTAGGTATTGTCTCATTAGGGCAGTGAGATTCTGTAGCTATTGTGTCATTAGGGCAATGAGATTCTTCAGCTATTGTCCCATTAGGGCAATGAGATTCTGTAGGTATTGTCTCATTAGGGCAGTGAGATTCTGTAGCTATTGTCTCATTAGGGCAATGAGATTCTGTAGCTTCTGTCTCATTAGGGTAGTGAGATTCTGTAGGTATTGTCTCATTAGGGCAGTGAGATTCTGTAGCTATTGTGTCATTAGGGCAATGAGATTCTGCAGCTATTGTCTCATTAGGGAAATGAGATTCTGTAGGTATTGTCCCATTAGGGCAGTGAGATTCTTCAGCTATTGTCCCATTAGGGCAATGAGATTCTGTAGCTATTGTCCCATTAGGGGCAATGAGATTCTGTAGCTTTTGTCCCATTAGGGTAGTGAGATTCTCTAGCTTTTGTCTCATTAGGGCAGTGAGATTCTGTAGCTATTGTCCCATTAGGGCAGTGAGATTCTGTAGCTTTTGTCTCATTAGGGCAGTGAGATTCTTCAGCTATTGTCTCATTAGGGCAGTGAGATTCTGTAGCTATTGTCTCATTAGGGCAATGAGATTCTGTAGCTTCTGTCTCATTAGGGTAGTGAGATTCTGTAGGTATTGTCTCATTAGGGCAGTGAGATTCTGTAGCTATTGTCTCATTAGGGCAGTGAGATTCTGTAGCTATTGTCCCATTAGGGCAGTGAGATTCTGTAGCTATTGTCCCATTAGGGCAGTGAGATTCTGTAGCTATTGTCTCATTAGGGAAATGAGATTCTGTAGCTTCTGTCTTATTAGGGTAGTGAGATTCTGTATGTATTGTCTCATTAGGGCAGTGAGATTCTGTAGGTATTGTCTCATTAGGGTAGTGAGATTCTGTAGCTATTGTCTCATTAGGGAAATGACATTCTGTAGCTTCTGTCTCATTAGGGTAGTGAGATTCTGTAGGTATTGTCTCATTAGGGCAGTGAGATTCTGTAGCTATTGTGTCATTAGGGCAATGAGATTCTTCAGCTATTGTCCCATTAGGGCAATGAGATTCTGCAGCTATTGTCTCATTAGGGAAATGAGATTCGGTAGCTTCTGTCTCATTAGGGTAGTGAGATTCTGTAGGTATTGTCTCATTAGGGCAGTGAGATTCTGTAGCTATTGTGTCATTAGGGCAATGAGTTTCTTCAGCTATTGTCCCATTAGGGCAATGAGATTCTGTAGGTATTGTCTCATTAGGGCAGTGAGATTCTGTAGCTATTGTCTCATTAGGGCAATGAGATTCTGTAGCTTCTGTCTCATTAGGGTAGTGAGATTCTGTAGGTATGGTCTCATTAGGGCAGTGAGATTCTGTAGCTATTGTGTCATTAGGGCAGTGAGATTCTGTAGCTATTGTCCCATTTGGGCAGTGAGATTCTGTAGCTATTGTCTCATTAGGGCAGTGAGATTCTGTAGCTATTGTCTCATTAGGGAAATGAGATTCTGTAGCTTCTGTCTCATTAGGGTAGTGAGATTCTGTAGGTATTGTCTCATTAGGGCAGTGAGATTCTGTAGCTATTGTGTCATTAGGGCAATGAGATTCTTCAGCTATTGTCCCATTAGGGCAATGAGATTCTGCAGCTATTGTCTCATTAGGGAAATGAGATTCTGTAGCTTCTGTCTCATTAGGGTAGTGAGATTCTGTAGGTATTGTCTCATTAGGGCAGTGAGATTCTGTAGCTATTGTGTCATTAGGGCAATGAGATTCTGTAGCTATTGTCTCATTAGGGGCAATGAGATTCTGCAGCTATTGTTTCATTAGGGAAATGAGATTCTGTAGCTATTGTGTCATTAGGGCAATAAGATTCTGTAGGTATTGTCTCATTAGGGCAGTGAGATTCTGTAGCTATTGTCCCATTAGGGCAATGAGATTCTGCAGCTATTGTCCCATTAGGGGCAATGAGATTCTGTAGGTATTGTCTCATTAGGGCAGTGAGATTCTGTAGCTATTGTCCCATTAGGGCAGTGAGATTCTGTAGCTTTTGTCTCATTAGGGCAGTGAGATTCTTCAGCTATTGTCTCATTAGGGCAGTGAGATTCTGTAGCTATTGTCTCATTAGGGCAATGAGATTCTGTAGCTTCTGTCTCATTAGGGTAGTGAGATTCTGTAGGTATTGTCTCATTAGGGCAGTGAGATTCTGTAGCTATTGTCCCATTAGGGCAGTGAGATTCTGTAGCTATTGTCCCGTTAGGGCAGTGAGATTCTGTAGCTATTGTCCCATTAGGGCAGTGAGATTCTGTAGCTATTGTCTCATTAGGGAAATGAGATTCTGTAGCTTCTGTCTCATTAGGGTAGTGAGATTCTGTAGGTATTGTCTCATTAGGGCAGTGAGATTCTGTAGGTATTGTCTCATTAGGGTAGTGAGATTCTGTAGCTATTGTCTCATTAGGGAAATGACATTCTGTAGCTTCTGTCTCATTAGGGTAGTGATATTCTGTAGGTATTGTCTCATTAGGGCAGTGAGATTCTGTAGCTATTGTGTCATTAGGGCAATGAGATTCTTCAGCTATTGTCCCATTAGGGCAATGAGATTCTGCAGCTATTGTCTCATTAGGGAAATGAGATTCTGTAGCTTCTGTCTCATTAGGGTAGTGAGATTCTGTAGGTATTGTCTCATTAGGGCAGTGAGATTCTGTAGCTATTGTGTCATTAGGGCAATGAGATTCTTCAGCTATTGTCCCATTAGGGCAATGAGATTCTGCAGCTATTGTCTCATTAGGGAAATGAGATTCTGTAGCTTCTGTCTCATTAGGGTAGTGAGATTCTGTAGGTATTGTCTCATTAGGGCAGTGAGATTCTGTAGCTATTGTGTCATTAGGGCAATGAGATTCTTCAGCTATTGTCCCATTAGGGCAATGAGATTCTTCAGCTATTGTCTCATTAGGGCAGTGAGATTCTGTAGCTATTGTCTCATTAGGGCAATGAGATTCTGTAGCTTCTGTCTCATTAGGGTAGTGAGATTCTGTAGGTATTGTCTCATTAGGGCAGTGAGATTCTGTAGCTATTGTCCCATTAGGGCAGTGAGATTCTGTAGCTATTGTCCCATTAGGGCAGTGAGATTCTGTAGCTATTGTGTCATTAGGGCAATGAGATTCTTCAGCTATTGTCCCATTAGGGCAATGAGATTCTGTAGGTATTGTCTCATTAGGGCAGTGAGATTCTGTAGCTATTGTCTCATTAGGGCAATGAGATTCTGTAGCTTCTGTCTCATTAGGGTAGTGAGATTCTGTAGGTATTGTCTCAATAGGGCAGTGAGATTCTGTAGCTATTGTGTCATTAGGGCAATGAGATTCTGCAGCTATTGTCTCATTAGGGAAATGAGATTCTGTAGGTATTGTCCCATTAGGGCAGTGAGATTCTTCAGCTATTGTCCCATTAGGGCAATGAGATTCTGTAGCTATTGTCCAATTAGGGGCAATGAGATTCTGTAGCTTTTGTCCCATTAGGGTAGTGAGATTCTGTAGCTTTTGTCTCATTAGGGCAGTGAGATTCTGTAGCTATTGTCCCATTAGGGCAGTGAGATTCTGTAGCTTTTGTCTCATTAGGGCAGTGAGATTCTTCAGCTATTGTCTCATTAGGGCAGTGAGATTCTTTAGCTATTGTCTCATTAGGGCAATGAGATTCTGTAGCTTCTGTCTCATTAGGGTAGTGAGATTCTGTAGGTATTGTCTCATTAGGGCAGTGAGATTCTGTAGCTATTGTCCCATTAGGGCAGTGAGATTCTGTAGCTATTGTCCCATTAGGGCAGTGAGATTCTGTAGCTATTGTCCCATTAGGGCAGTGAGATTCTGTAGCTATTGTCTCATTAGGGAAATGAGATTCTGTAGCTTCTGTCTTATTAGGGTAGTGAGATTCTGTATGTATTGTCTCATTAGGGCAGTGAGATTCTGTAGGTATTGTCTCATTAGGGTAGTGAGATTCTGTAGCTATTGTCTCATTAGGCAAATGACATTCTGTAGCTTCTGTCTCATTAGGGTAGTGAGATTCTGTAGGTATTGTCTCATTAGGGCAGTGAGATTCTGTAGCTATTGTGTCATTAGGGCAATGAGATTCTTCAGCTATTGTCCCATTAGGGCAATGAGATTCTGCAGCTATTGTCTCATTAGGGAAATGAGATTCTGTAGCTTCTGTCTCATTAGGGTAGTGAGATTCTGTAGGTATTGTCTCATTAGGGTAGTGAGATTCTGTAGCTATTGTCTCATTAGGGAAATGACATTCTGTAGCTTCTGTCTCATTAGGGTAGTGAGATTCTGTAGGTATTGTCTCATTAGGGCAGTGAGATTCTGTAGCTATTGTGTCATTAGGGCAATGAGATTCTTCAGCTATTGTCCCATTAGGGCAATGAGATTCTGCAGCTATTGTCTCATTAGGGAAATGAGATTCGGTAGCTTCTGTCTCATTAGGGTAGTGAGATTCTGTAGGTATTGTCTCATTAGGGCAGTGAGATTCTGTAGCTATTGTGTCATTAGGGCAATGAGTTTCTTCAGCTATTGTCCCATTAGGGCAATGAGATTCTGTAGGTATTGTCTCATTAGGGCAGTGAGATTCTGTAGCTATTGTCTCATTAGGGCAATGAGATTCTGTAGCTTCTGTCTCATTAGGGTAGTGAGATTCTGTAGGGATGGTCTCATTAGGGCAGTGAGATTCTGTAGCTATTGTGTCATTAGGGCAGTGAGATTCTGTAGCTATTGTCCCATTTGGGCAGTGAGATTCTGTAGCTATTGTCTCATTAGGGCAGTGAGATTCTGTAGCTATTGTCTCATTAGGGAAATGAGATTCTGTAGCTTCTGTCTCATTAGGGTAGTGAGATTCTGTAGGTATTGTCTCATTAGGGCAGTGAGATTCTGTAGCTATTGTGTCATTAGGGCAATGAGATTCTTCAGCTATTGTCCCATTAGGGCAATGAGATTCTGCAGCTATTGTCTAATTAGGGAAATGAGATTCTGTAGCTTCTGTCTCATTAGGGTAGTGAGATTCTGTAGGTATTGTCTCATTAGGGCAGTGAGATTCTGTAGCTATTGTGTCATTAGGGCAATGAGATTCTGTAGCTATTGTCTCATTAGGGGCAATGAGATTCTGCAGCTATTGTTTCATTAGGGAAATGAGATTCTGTAGCTATTGTGTCATTAGGGCAATAAGATTCTGTAGGTATTGTCTCATTAGGGCAGTGAGATTCTGTAGCTATTGTCCCATTAGGGCAATGAGATTCTGCAGCTATTGTCCCATTAGGGGCAATGAGATTCTGTAGGTATTGTCTCATTAGGGCAGTGAGATTCTGTAGCTATTGTCCCATTAGGGCAGTGAGATTCTGTAGCTTTTGTCTCATTAGGGCAGTGAGATTCTTCAGCTATTGTCTCATTAGGGCAGTGAGATTCTGTAGCTATTGTCTCATTAGGGCAATGAGATTCTGTAGCTTCTGTCTCATTAGGGTAGTGAGATTCTGTAGGTATTGTCTCATTAGGGCAGTGAGATTCTGTAGCTATTGTCCCATTAGGGCAGTGAGATTCTGTAGCTATTGTCCCGTTAGGGCAGTGAGATTCTGTAGCTATTGTCCCATTAGGGCAGTGAGATTCTGTAGCTATTGTCTCATTAGGGAAATGAGATTCTGTAGCTTCTGTCTCATTAGGGTAGTGAGATTCTGTAGGTATTGTCTCATTAGGGCAGTGAGATTCTGTAGGTATTGTCTCATTAGGGTAGTGAGATTCTGTAGCTATTGTCTCATTAGGGAAATGACATTCTGTAGCTTCTGTCTCATTAGGGTAGTGATATTCTGTAGGTATTGTCTCATTAGGGCAGTGAGATTCTGTAGCTATTGTGTCATTAGGGCAATGAGATTCTTCAGCTATTGTCCCATTAGGGCAATGAGATTCTGCAGCTATTGTCTCATTAGGGAAATGAGATTCTGTAGCTTCTGTCTCATTAGGGTAGTGAGATTCTGTAGGTATTGTCTCATTAGGGCAGTGAGATTCTGTAGCTATTGTGTCATTAGGGCAATGAGATTCTTCAGCTATTGTCTTATTAGGGCAATGAGATTCTTCAGCTATTGTCTCATTAGGGCCGTGAGATTCTGTAGCTATTGTCTCATTAGGGCAATGAGATTCTGTAGCTTCTGTCTCATTAGGGTAGTGAGATTCTGTAGGTATTGTCTCATTAGGGCAGTGAGATTCTGTAGCTATTGTCCCATTAGGGCAGTGAGATTCTGTAGCTATTGTCCCATTAGGGCAGTGAGATTCTGTAGCTATTGTGTCATTAGGGCAATGAGATTCTTCAGCTATTGTCCCATTAGGGCAATGAGATTCTGTAGGTATTGTCTCATTAGGGCAGTGAGATTCTGTAGCTATTGTCTCATTAGGGCAATGAGATTCTGTAGCTTCTGTCTCATTAGGGTAGTGAGATTCTGTAGGTATTGTCTCATTAGGGCAGTGAGATTCTGTAGCTATTGTGTCATTAGGGCAATGAGATTCTGCAGCTATTGTCTCATTAGGGAAATGAGATTCTGTAGGTATTGTCCCATTAGGGCAGTGAGATTCTTCAGCTATTGTCCCATTAGGGCAATGAGATTCTGTAGCTATTGTCCCATTAGGGGCAATGAGATTCTGTAGCTTTTGTCCCATTAGGGTAGTGAGATTCTGTAGCTTTTGTCTCATTAGGGCAGTGAGATTCTGTAGCTATTGTCCCATTAGGGCAGTGAGATTCTGTAGCTTTTGTCTCATTAGGGCAGTGAGATTCTTCAGCTATTGTCTCATTAGGGCAGTGAGATTCTTTAGCTATTGTCTCATTAGGGCAGTGAGATTCTGTAGCTTCTGTCTCATTAGGGTAGTGAGATTCTGTAGGTATTGTCTCATTAGGGCAGTGAGATTCTGTAGCTATTGTCCCATTAGGGCAGTGAGATTCTGTAGCTATTGTCCCATTAGGGCAGTGAGATTCTGTAGCTATTGTCCCATTAGGGCAGTGAGATTCTGTAGCTATTGTCTCATTAGGGAAATGAGATTCTGTAGCTTCTGTCTTATTAGGGTAGTGAGATTCTGTATGTATTGTCTCATTAGGGCAGTGAGATTCTGTAGGTATTGTCTCATTAGGGTAGTGAGATTCTGTAGCTATTGTCTCATTAGGGAAATGACATTCTGTAGCTTCTGTCTCATTAGGGTAGTGAGATTCTGTAGGTATTGTCTCATTAGGGCAGTGAGATTCTGTAGCTATTGTGTCATTAGGGCAATGAGATTCTTCAGCTATTGTCCCATTAGGGCAATGAGATTCTGCAGCTATTGTCTCATTAGGGAAATGAGATTCTGTAGCTTCTGTCTCATTAGGGTAGTGAGATTCTGTAGGTATTGTCTCATTAGGGCAGTGAGATTCTGTAGCTATTGTGTCATTAGGGCAATGAGATTCTTCAGCTATTGTCCCATTAGGGCAATGAGATTCTGTAGGTATTGTCTCATTAGGGCAGTGAGATTCTGTAGCTATTGTCTCATTAGGGCAATGAGATTCTGTAGCTTCTGTCTCATTAGGGTAGTGAGATTCTGTAGGTATTGTCTCATTAGGGCAGTGAGATTCTGTAGCTATTGTGTCATTAGGGCAATGAGATTCTGCAGCTATTGTCTCATTAGGGAAATGAGATTCTGTAGGTATTGTCCCATTAGGGCAGTGAGATTCTTCAGCTATTGTCCCATTAGGGCAATGAGATTCTGTAGCTATTGTCCCATTAGGGGCAATGAGATTCTGTAGCTTTTGTCCCATTAGGGTAGTGAGATTCTCTAGCTTTTGTCTCATTAGGGCAGTGAGATTCTGTAGCTATTGTCCCATTAGGGCAGTGAGATTCTGTAGCTTTTGTCTCATTAGGGCAGTGAGATTCTTCAGCTATTGTCTCATTAGGGCAGTGAGATTCTGTAGCTATTGTCTCATTAGGGCAATGAGATTCTGTAGCTTCTGTCTCATTAGGGTAGTGAGATTCTGTAGGTATTGTCTCATTAGGGCAGTGAGATTCTGTAGCTATTGTCTCATTAGGGCAGTGAGATTCTGTAGCTATTGTCCCATTAGGGCAGTGAGATTCTGTAGCTATTGTCCCATTAGGGCAGTGAGATTCTGTAGCTATTGTCTCATTAGGGAAATGAGATTCTGTAGCTTCTGTCTTATTAGGGTAGTGAGATTCTGTATGTATTGTCTCATTAGGGCAGTGAGATTCTGTAGGTATTGTCTCATTAGGGTAGTGAGATTCTGTAGCTATTGTCTCATTAGGGAAATGACATTCTGTAGCTTCTGTCTCATTAGGGTAGTGAGATTCTGTAGCTATTGTCTCATTAGGGCAGTGAGATTCTGTAGCTATTGTGTCATTAGGGCAATGAGATTCTTCAGCTATTGTCCCATTAGGGCAATGAGATTCTGCAGCTATTGTCTCATTAGGGAAATGAGATTCTGTAGCTTCTGTCTCATTAGGGTAGTGAGATTCTGTAGGTATTGTCTCATTAGGGCAGTGAGATTCTGTAGCTATTGTGTCATTAGGGCAATGAGTTTCTTCAGCTATTGTCCCATTAGGGCAATGAGATTCTGTAGGTATTGTCTCATTAGGGCAGTGAGATTCTGTAGCTATTGTCTCATTAGGGCAATGAGATTCTGTAGCTTCTGTCTCATTAGGGTAGTGAGATTCTGTAGGTATTGTCTCATTAGGGCAGTGAGATTCTGTAGCTATTGTGTCATTAGGGCAGTGAGATTCTGTAGCTATTGTCCCATTAGGGCAGTGAGATTCTGTAGCTACTGTCTCATTAGGGCAGTGAGATTCTGTAGCTATTGTCTCATTAGGGAAATGAGATTCTGTAGCTTCTGTCTCATTAGGGTAGTGAGATTCTGTAGGTATTGTCTCATTAGGGCAGTGAGATTCTGTAGCTATTGTGTCATTAGGGCAATGAGATTCTTCAGCTATTGTCCCATTAGGGCAATGAGATTCTGCAGCTATTGTCTCATTAGGGAAATGAGATTCTGTAGCTTCTGTCTCATTAGGGTAGTGAGATTCTGTAGGTATTGTCTCATTAGGGCAGTGAGATTCTGTAGCTATTGTGTCATTAGGGCAATGAGATTCTGTAGCTATTGTCTCATTAGGGGCAATGAGATTCTGCAGCTATTGTTTCATTAGGGAAATGAGATTCTGTAGCTATTGTGTCATTAGGGCAATAAGATTCTGTAGGTATTGTCTCATTAGGGCAGTGAGATTCTGTAGCTATTGTCCCATTAGGGCAATGAGATTCTGCAGCTATTGTCCCATTAGGGGCAATGAGATTCTGTAGGTATTGTCTCATTAGGGCAGTGAGATTCTGTAGCTATTGTCCCATTAGGGCAGTGAGATTCTGTAGCTTTTGTCTCATTAGGGCAGTGAGATTCTTCAGCTATTGTCTCATTAGGGCAGTGAGATTCTGTAGCTATTGTCTCATTAGGGCAATGAGATTCTGTAGCTTCTGTCTCATTAGGGTAGTGAGATTCTGTAGGTATTGTCTCATTAGGGCAGTGAGATTCTGTAGCTATTGTCCCATTAGGGCAGTGAGATTCTGTAGCTATTGTCCCGTTAGGGCAGTGAGATTCTGTAGCTATTGTCCCATTAGGGCAGTGAGATTCTGTAGCTATTGTCTCATTAGGGAAATGAGATTCTGTAGCTTCTGTCTCATTAGGGTAGTGATATTCTGTAGGT
This sequence comes from Macrostomum cliftonense, assembly GCA_950096795.1. Classification (NCBI taxonomy): domain Eukaryota; kingdom Metazoa; phylum Platyhelminthes; family Macrostomidae; genus Macrostomum; species Macrostomum cliftonense. The sequence continues at coordinate 210,672 of CATNEM010000154.1, forward strand.
ATTGTCTCATTAGGGCAGTGAGATTCTGTAGCTATTGTGTCATTAGGGCAATGAGATTCTTCAGCTATTGTCCCATTAGGGCAATGAGATTCTGCAGCTATTGTCTCATTAGGGAAATGAGATTCTGTAGCTTCTGTCTCATTAGGGTAGTGAGATTCTGTAGGTATTGTCTCATTAGGGCAGTGAGATTCTGTAGCTATTGTGTCATTAGGGCAATGAGATTCTTCAGCTATTGTCCCATTAGGGCAATGAGATTCTTCAGCTATTGTCTCATTAGGGCAGTGAGATTCTGTAGCTATTGTCTCATTAGGGCAATGAGATTCTGTAGCTTCTGTCTCATTAGGGTAGTGAGATTCTGTAGGTATTGTCTCATTAGGGCAGTGAGATTCTGTAGCTATTGTCCCATTGGGGCAGTGAGATTCTGTAGCTATTGTCCCATTAGGGCAGTGAGATTCTGTAGCTATTGTCCCATTAGGGCAGTGAGATTCTGTAGGTATTGTCTCATTAGGGCAGTGAGATTCTGTAGCTATTGTCCCATTAGGGCAATGAGATTCTGCAGCTATTGTCCCATTAGGGGCAATGAGATTCTGTAGCTTTTGTCTCATTAGGGCAGTGAGATTCTGTAGCTATTGTCCCATTAGGGCAGTGAGATTCTGTAGCTATTGTCCCATTAGGACAGTGAGATTCTGTAGCTATTGTCTCATTAGGGCAGTGAGATTCTTCAGCTATTGTCTCATTAGGGCAGTGAGATTCTGTAGCTATTGTCTCATTAGGGCAATGAGATTCTGTAGCTTCTGTCTCATTAGGGTAGTGAGATTCTGTAGGTATTGTCTCATTAGGGCAGTGAGATTCTGTAGCTATTGTGTCAGTAGGGCAATGAGATTCTGTAGCTATTGTCTCAATAGGGGCAATGAGATTCTGCAGCTATTGTCTCATTAGGGAAATGAGATTCTGTAGCTATTGTGTCATTAGGGCAATGAGATTCTGTAGCTATTGTGTCATTAGGGCAATGAGATTCTTCAGCTATTGTCCCATTAGGGCAACGAGATTCTGTAGCTATTGTCTCATTAGGGTAGTGAGATTCTGTAGGTATTGTCTCATTAGGGCAATGAGATTCTGTAGCTTCTGTCTCATTAGGGTAGTGAGATTCTGTAGGTATTGTCTCATTAGGGCAGTGAGATTCTGTAGCTATTGTGTCATTAGGGCAATGAGATTCTGCAGCTATTGTCTCATTAGGGAAATGAGATTCTGTAGGTATTGTCCCATTAGGGCAGTGAGATTCTGTAGCTATTGTCCCATTAGGGCAATGAGATTCTGTAGCTATTGTCCCATTAGGGGCAATGAGATTCTGTAGCTTTTGTCCCATTAGGGTAGTGAGATTCTGTAGCTTTTGTCTCATTAGGGTAGTGAGATTCTGTAGCTATTGTCCCATTAGGGCAGTGAGATTCTGTAGCTTTTGTCTCATTAGGGCAGTGAGATTCTTCAGCTATTGTCTCATTAGGGCAGTGAGATTCTGTAGCTATTGTGTCATTAGGGCAATGAGATTCTGTAGCTTCTGTCTCATTAGGGTAGTGAGATTCTGTAGGTATTGTCTCATTAGGGCAGTGAGATTCTGTAGCTATTGTCCCATTAGGGCAGTGAGATTCTGTAGCTATTGTCCCATTAGGGCAGTGAGATTCTGTAGCTATTGTCCCATTAGGGCAGTGATATTCTGTAGCTATTGTCTCATTAGGGAAATGAGATTCTGTAGCTTCTGTCTTATTAGGGTAGTGAGATTCTGTATGTATTGTCTCATTAGGGCAGTGAGATTCTGTAGGTATTGTCTCATTAGGGTAGTGAGATTCTGTAGCTATTGTCTCATTAGGGAAATGACATTCTGTAGCTTCTGTCTCATTAGGGTAGTGAGATTCTGTAGGTATTGTCTCATTAGGGCAGTGAGATTCTGTAGCTATTGTGTCATTAGGGCAATGAGATTCTTCAGCTATTGTCCCATTAGGGCAATGAGATTCTGCAGCTCTTGTCTCATTAGGGAAATGAGATTCTGTAGCTTCTGTCTCATTAGGGTAGTGAGATTCTGTAGGTATTGTCTCATTAGGGCAGTGAGATTCTGTAGCTATTGTGTCATTAGGGCAATGAGATTCTTCAGCTATTGTCCCATTAGGGCAATGAGATTCTTCAGCTATTGTCTCATTAGGGCAGTGAGATTCTGTAGCTATTGTCTCATTAGGGCAATGAGATTCTGTAGCTATTGTCTCATTAGGGGCAATGAGATTCTGCAGCTATTGTTTCATTAGGGAAATGAGATTCTGTAGCTATTGTGTCATTAGGGCAATAAGATTCTGTAGGTATTGTCTCATTAGGGCAGTGAGATTCTGTAGCTATTGTCCCATTAGGGCAATGAGATTCTGCAGCTATTGTCCCATTAGGGGCAATGAGATTCTGTAGCTTTTGTCTCATTAGGGCAGTGAGATTCTGTAGCTATTGTCCCATTAGGGCAGTGAGATTCTGTAGCTTTTGTCTCATTAGGGCAGTGAGATTCTTCAGCTATTGTCTCATTAGGGCAGTGAGATTCTGTAGCTATTGTCTCATTAGGGCAATGAGATTCTGTAGCTTCTGTCTCATTAGGGTAGTGAGATTCTGTAGGTATTGTCTCATTAGGGCAGTGAGATTCTGTAGCTATTGTCCCATTAGGGCAGTGAGATTCTGTAGCTATTGTCCCGTTAGGGCAGTGAGATTCTGTAGCTATTGTCCCATTAGGGCAGTGAGATTCTGTAGCTATTGTCTCATTAGGGAAATGAGATTCTGTAGCTTCTGTCTCATTAGGGTAGTGAGATTCTGTAGGTATTGTCTCATTAGGGCAGTGAGATTCTGTAGGTATTGTCTCATTAGGGTAGTGAGATTCTGTAGCTATTGTCTCATTAGGGAAATGACATTCTGTAGCTTCTGTCTCATTAGGGTAGTGATATTCTGTAGGTATTGTCTCATTAGGGCAGTGAGATTCTGTAGCTATTGTGTCATTAGGGCAATGAGATTCTTCAGCTATTGTCCCATTAGGGCAATGAGATTCTGCAGCTATTGTCTCATTAGGGAAATGAGATTCTGTAGCTTCTGTCTCATTAGGGTAGTGAGATTCTGTAGGTATTGTCTCATTAGGGCAGTGAGATTCTGTAGCTATTGTGTCATTAGGGCAATGAGATTCTTCAGCTATTGTCCCATTAGGGCAATGAGATTCTTCAGCTATTGTCTCATTAGGGCAGTGAGATTCTGTAGCTATTGTCTCATTAGGGCAATGAGATTCTGTAGCTTCTGTCTCATTAGGGTAGTGAGATTCTGTAGGTATTGTCCCATTAGGGCAGTGAGATTCTGTAGCTATTGTCCCATTAGGGCAGTGAGATTCTGTAGCTATTGTCCCATTAGGGCAGTGAGATTCTGTAGCTATTGTCCCATTAGGGCAGTGAGATTCTGTAGGTATTGTCTCATTAGGGCAGTGAGATTCTGTAGCTATTGTCTCATTAGGGCAATGAGATTCTGCAGCTATTGTCCCATTAGGGGCAATGAGATTCTGTAGCTTTTGTCTCATTAGGGCAGTGAGATTCTGTAGCTATTGTCCCATTAGGGCAGTGAGATTCTGTAGCTTTTGTCTCATTAGGGCAGTGAGATTCTTCAGCTATTGTCTCATTAGGGCAGTGAGATTCTGTAGCTATTGTCTCATTAGGGCAATGAGATTCTGTAGCTTCTGTCTCATTAGGGTAGTGAGATTCTGTAGGTATTGTCTCATTAGGGCAGTGAGATTCTGTAGCTATTGTCCCATTAGGGCAGTGAGATTCTGTAGCTATTGTCCCATTAGGGCAGTGAGATTCTGTAGCTATTGTGTCATTAGGGCAATGAGATTCTTCAGCTATTGTCCCATTAGGGCAATGAGATTCTGCAGCTATTGTCTCATTAGGGAAATGAGATTCTGTAGCTTCTGTCTCATTAGGGTAGTGAGATTCTGTAGGTATTGTCTCATTAGGGCAGTGAGATTCTGTAGGTATTGTCTCATTAGGGTAGTGAGATTCTGTAGCTATTGTCTCATTAGGGAAATGACATTCTGTAGCTTCTGTCTCATTAGGGTAGTGATATTCTGTAGGTATTGTCTCATTAGGGCAGTGAGATTCTGTAGCTATTGTGTCATTAGGGCAATGAGATTCTTCAGCTATTGTCCCATTAGGGCAATGAGATTCTGCAGCTATTGTCTCATTAGGGAAATGAGATTCTGTAGCTTCTGTCTCATTAGGGTAGTGAGATTCTGTAGGTATTGTCTCATTAGGGCAGTGAGATTCTGTAGCTATTGTGTCATTAGGGCAATGAGATTCTTCAGCTATTGTCCCATTAGGGCAATGAGATTCTTCAGCTATTGTCTCATTAGGGCAGTGAGATTCTGTAGCTATTGTCTCATTAGGGCAATGAGATTCTGTAGCTTCTGTCTCATTAGGGTAGTGAGATTCTGTAGGTATTGTCTCATTAGGGCAGTGAGATTCTGTAGCTATTGTCTCATTAGGGCAGTGAGATTCTGTAGCTATTGTCCCATTAGGGCAGTGAGATTCTGTAGCTATTGTCCCATTAGGGCAGTCAGATTCTGTAGCTTCTGTCTCATTAGGGTAGTGAGATTCTGTAGGTATTGTCTCATTAGGGCAGTGAGATTCTGTAGGTATTGTCTCATTAGGGTAGTGAGATTCTGTAGCTATTGTCTCATTAGGGAAATGACATTCTGTAGCTTCTGTCTCATTAGGGTAGTGAGATTCTGTAGGTATTGTCTCATTAGGGCAGTGAGATTCTGTAGCTATTGTGTCATTAGGGCAATGAGATTCTTCAGCTATTGTCCCATTAGGGCAATGAGATTCTGCAGCTATTGTCTCATTAGGGAAATGAGATTCTGTAGCTTCTGTCTCATTAGGGTAGTGAGATTCTGTAGGTATTGTCTCATTAGGGCAGTGAGATTCTGTAGCTATTGTGTCATTAGGGCAATGAGATTCTTCAGCTATTGTCCCATTAGGGCAATGAGATTCTGCAGCTATTGTCTCATTAGGGCAATGAGATTCTGTAGCTTCTGTCTCATTAGGGTAGTGAGATTCTGTAGGTATTGTCTCATTAGGGCAGTGAGATTCTGTAGCTATTGTGTCATTAGGGCAATGAGATTCTGTAGCTATTGTCTCATTAGGGGCAATGAGATTGTGCAGCTATTGTTTCATTAGGGAAATGAGATTCTGTAGCTATTGTGTCATTAGGGCAATGAGATTCTGTAGCTATTGTGTCATTAGGGCAATGAGATTCTTCAGCTATTGTCCCATTAGGGCAATGAGATTCTGTAGCTATTGTCTCATTAGGGTAGTGAGATTCTGTAGGTATTGTCTCATTAGGGCAGTGAGATTCTGTAGCTTCTGTCTCATTAGGGTAGTGAGATTCTGTAGGTATTGTCTCATTAGGGCAGTGAGATTCTGTAGCTATTGTGTCATTAGGGCAATGAGATTCTGTAGCTATTGTCTCATTAGGGAAATGAGATTCTGTAGGTATTGTCCCATTAGGGCAGTGAGATTCTGTAGCTATTGTCCCATTAGGGCAATGAGATTCTGTAGGTATTGTCCCATTAGGGCAGTGAGATTCTGTAGCTTTTGTCTCATTAGGGCAGTGAGATTCTTCAGCTATTGTCTCATTAGGGCAATGAGATTCTGTAGCTATTGTCCCATTAGGGCAGTGAGATTCTGTAGCTATTGTCCCATTAGGGCAATGAGATTCTGCAGCTATTGTCCCATTAGGGGCAATGAGATTCTGTAGCTTTTGTCTCATTAGGGCAGTGAGATTCTGTAGCTATTGTCCCATTAGGGCAGTGAGATTCTGTAGCTTTGGTCTCATTAGGGCAGTGAGATTCTGTAGCTATTGTCTCATTAGGGCAATGAGATTCTGTAGCTTCTGTCTCATTAGGGTAGTGAGATTCTGTAGGTATTGTCTCATTAGGGCAGTGAGATTCTGTAGCTATTGTGTCATTAGGGCAATGAGATTCTTCAGCTATTGTCCCATTAGGGCAATGAGATTCTGCAGCTATTGTCTCATTAGGGAAATGAGATTCTGTAGCTATTGTGTCATTAGGGCAATGAGATTCTGTAGGTATTGTGTCATTAGGGCAGTGAGATTCTGTAGCTATTGTCTCATTAGGGCAGTGAGATTCTGTAGCTATTGTCCCATTAGGGGCAATGAGATTCTGTAGCTTTTGTCTCATTAGGGCAGTGAGATTCTGTAGCTATTGTCCCATTAGGGCAGTGAGATTCTGTAGCTTTGGTCTCATTAGGGCAGTGAGATTCTTCAGCTATTGTCTCATTAGGGCAGTGAGATTCTGTAGCTATTGTCTCATTAGGGCAATGAGATTCTGTAGCTTCTGTCTCATTAGGGTAGTGAGATTCTGTAGGTATTGTCTCATTAGGGCAGTGAGATTCTGTAGCTATTGTCCCATTAGGGCAGTGAGATTCTGTAGCTATTGTGTCATTAGGGCAATGAGATTCTTCAGCTATTGTCCCATTAGGGCAATGAGATTCTGCAGCTATTGTCTCATTAGGGAAATGAGATTCTGTAGCTTCTGTCTCATTAGGGTAGTGAGATTCTGTAGGTATTGTCTCATTAGGGCAGTGAGATTCTGTAGCTATTGTGTCATTAGGGCAATGAGATTCTTCAGCTATTGTCCCATTAGGGCAATGAGATTCTTCAGCTATTGTCTCATTAGGGCAGTGAGATTCTGTAGCTATTGTGTCATTAGGGCAATGAGATTCTGTAGCTATTGTGTCATTAGGGCAATGAGATTCTGTAGGTATTGTGTCATTAGGGCAGTGAGATTCTGTAGCTATTGTCCCATTAGGGCAGTGAGATTCTGTAGCTATTGTCTCATTAGGGCAGTGAGATTCTGTAGCTATTGTCTCATTAGGGAAATGAGATTCTGTAGCTTCTGTCTCATTAGGGTAGTGAGATTCTGTAGGTATTGTCTCATTAGGGCAGTGAGATTCTGTAGCTATTGTGTCATTAGGGCAATGAGATTCTGTAGCTATTGTCTCATTAGGGAAATGAGATTCTGTAGGTATTGTCCCATTAGGGCAGTGAGATTCTGTAGCTATTGTCCCATTAGGGCAATGAGATTCTGTAGCTATTGTCCCATTAGGGGCAATGAGATTCTGTAGGTATTGTCCCATTAGGGCAGTGAGATTCTGTAGCTTTTGTCTCATTAGGGCAGTGAGATTCTGTAGCTATTGTCCCATTAGGGCAGTGAGATTCTGTAGCTATTGTCCCATTAGGGCAATGAGATTCTGCAGCTATTGTCCCATTAGGGGCAATGAGATTCTGTAGGTATTGTCCCATTAGGGCAGTGAGATTCTGTAGCTTTTGTCTCATTAGGGCAGTGAGATTCTGTAGCTATTGTCCCATTAGGGCAGTTAGATTCTGTAGCTTTGGTCTCATTAGGGCAGTGAGATTCTTCAGCTATTGTCTCATTAGGGCAATGAGATTCTGTAGCTATTGTCCCATTAGGGCAATGAGATTCTGCAGCTATTGTCCCATTAGGGGCAATGAGATTCTGTAGCTTTTGTCTCATTAGGGCAGTGAGATTCTGTAGGTATTGTCTCATTAGGGCAGTGAGATTCTGTAGCTATTGTCCCATTAGGGCAGTGAGATTCTGTAGCTATTGTGTCATTAGGGCAATGAGATTCTTCAGCTATTGTCCCATTAGGGCAATGAGATTCTGCAGCTATTGTCTCATTAGGGAAAGGAGATTCTGTAGCTTCTGTCTCATTAGGGTAGTGAGATTCTGTAGGTATTGTCTCATTAGGGCAGTGAGATTCTGTAGCTATTGTGTCATTAGGGCAATGAGATTCTTCAGCTATTGTCCCATTAGGGCAATGAGATTCTTCAGCTATTGTCTCATTAGGGCAGTGAGATTCTGTAGCTATTGTCTTATTAGGGCAATGAGATTCTGTAGCTTCTGTCTCATTAGGGCAGTGAGATTCTGTAGCTATTGTCCCATTAGGGCAGTGAGATTCTGTAGCTTCTGTCTCATTAGGGTAGTGAGATTCTGTAGGTATTGTCTCATTAGGGCAGTGAGATTCTGTAGGTATTGTCTCATTAGGGTAGTGAGATTCTGTAGCTATTGTCTCATTAGGGAAATGACATTCTGTAGCTTCTGTCTCATTAGGGTAGTGAGATTCTGTAGGTATTGTCTCATTAGGGCAGTGAGATTCTGTAGCTATTGTGTCATTAGGGCAATGAGATTCTTCAGCTATTGTCCCATTAGGGCAATGAGATTCTGCAGCTATTGTCTCATTAGGGAAATGAGATTCTGTAGCTTCTGTCTCATTAGGGTAGTGAGATTCTGTAGGTATTGTCTCATTAGGGCAGTGAGATTCTGTAGCTATTGTGTCATTAGGGCAATGAGATTCTTCAGCTATTGTCCCATTAGGGCAATGAGATTCTGCAGCTATTGTCTCATTAGGGAAATGAGATTCTGTAGCTTCTGTCTCATTAGGGTAGTGAGATTCTGTAGGTATTGTCTCATTAGGGCAGTGAGATTCTGTAGCTATTGTGTCATTAGGGCAATGAGATTCTGTAGCTATTGTCTCATTAGGGGCAATGAGATTCTGCAGCTATTGTTTCATTAGGGAAATGAGATTCTGTAGCTATTGTGTCATTAGGGCAATGAGATTCTGTAGGTATTGTGTCATTAGGGCAGTGAGATTCTGTAGCTATTTTGCCATTAGGGCAGTGAGATTCTGTAGCTATTTTCTCATTAGGGCAGTGAGATTCTGTAGCTATTGTCTCATTAGGGAAATGAGATTCTGTAGCTTCTGTCTCATTAGGGTAGTGAGATTCTGTAGGTATTGTCTCATTAGGGCAGTGAGATTCTGTAGCTATTGTGTCATTAGGGCAATGAGATTCTGTAGCTATTGTCTCATTAGGGAAATGAGATTCTGTAGGTATTGTCCCATTAGGGCAGTGAGATTCTGTAGCTATTGTCTCATTAGGGCAGTGAGATTCTGTAGCTATTGTCTCATTAGGGAAATGAGATTCTGTAGCTTCTGTCTCATTAGGGTAGTGAGATTCTGTAGGTATTGTCTCATTAGGGCAGTGAGATTCTGTAGCTTCTGTCTCATTAGGGTAGTGAGATTCTGTAGGTATTGTCTCATTAGGGCAGTGAGATTCTGTAGCTATTGTGTCATTAGGGCAATGAGATTCTGTAGCTATTGTCCCATTAGGGCAATGAGATTCTGTAGGTATTGTCTCATTAGGGCAGTGAGATTCTGTAGCTATTGTGTCATTAGGGCAATGAGATTCTGTAGCTATTGTCTCATTAGGGAAATGAGATTCTGTAGGTATTGTCCCATTAGGGCAGTGAGATTCTGTAGCTTTTGTCTCATTAGGGCAGTGAGATTCTGTAGCTATTGTCCCATTAGGGCAATGAGATTCTGCAGCTATTGTCCCATTAGGGGCAATGAGATTCTGTAGCTTTTGTCTCATTAGGGCAGTGAGATTCTGTAGCTATTGTCCCATTAGGGCAGTGAGATTCTGTAGCTTTGGTCTCATTAGGGCAGTGAGATTCTTCAGCTATTGTCTCATTAGGGCAATGAGATTCTGTAGCTATTGTCCCATTAGGGCAGTGAGATTCTGTAGCTATTGTCCCATTAGGGCAGTGAGATTCTGTAGCTTTGGTCTCATTAGGGCAGTGAGATTCTTCAGCTATTGTCTCATTAGGGCAGTGAGATTCTGTAGCTATTGTCTCATTAGGGCAATGAGATTCTGTAGCTTCTGTCTCATTAGGGTAGTGAGATTCTGTAGGTATTGTCTCATTAGGGCAGTGAGATTCTGTAGCTATTGTCCCATTAGGGCAGTGAGATTCTGTAGCTATTGTCCCATTAGGGCAGTGAGATTCTGTAGCTATTGTCCCATTAGGGCAGTGAGATTCTGTAGCTTCTGTCTCATTAGGGTAGTGAGATTCTGTAGGTATTGTCTCATTAGGGCAGTGAGATTCTGTAGGTATTGTCTCATTAGGGTAGTGAGATTCTGTAGCTATTGTCTCATTAGGGAAATGACATTCTGTAGCTTCTGTCTCATTAGGGTAGTGAGATTCTGTAGGTATTGTCTCATTAGGGCAGTGAGATTCTGTAGCTATTGTGTCATTAGGGCAATGAGATTCTTCAGCTATTGTCCCATTAGGGCAATGAGATTCTGCAGCTATTGTCTCATTAGGGAAATGAGATTCTGTAGCTTCTGTCTCATTAGGGTAGTGAGATTCTGTAGGTATTGTCTCATTAGGGCAGTGAGATTCTGTAGCTATTGTGTCATTAGGGCAATGAGATTCTTCAGCTATTGTCCCATTAGGGCAATGAGATTCTGCAGCTATTGTCTCATTAGGGAAATGAGATTCTGTAGCTTCTGTCTCATTAGGGTAGTGAGATTCTGTAGGTATTGTCTCATTAGGGCAGTGAGATTCTGTAGCTATTGTGTCATTAGGGCAATGAGATTCTGTAGCTATTGTCTCATTAGGGGCAATGAGATTCTGCAGCTATTGTTTCATTAGGGAAATGAGATTCTGTAGCTATTGTGTCATTAGGGCAATGAGATTCTGTAGGTATTGTGTCATTAGGGCAGTGAGATTCTGTAGCTATTGTCTCATTAGGGAAATGAGATTCTGTAGGTATTGTCCCATTAGGGCAGTGAGATTCTGTAGCTATTGTCTCATTAGGGCAGTGAGATTCTGTAGCTATTGTCTCATTAGGGAAATGAGATTCTGTAGCTTCTGTCTCATTAGGGTAGTGAGATTCTGTAGCTATTGTGTCATTAGGGCAATGAGATTCTGTAGCTATTGTCTCATTAGGGAAATGAGATTCTGTAGGTATTGTCCCATTAGGGCAGTGAGATTCTGTAGCTATTGTCCCATTAGGGCAGTGAGATTCTGTAGCTATTGTCTCATTAGGGCAGTGAGATTCTGTAGCTATTGTCTCATTAGGGAAATGAGATTCTGTAGCTTCTGTCTCATTAGGGTAGTGAGATTCTGTAGGTATTGTCTCATTAGGGCAGTGAGATTCTGTAGCTATTGTGTCATTAGGGCAATGAGATTCTGTAGCTATTGTCCCATTAGGGCAATGAGATTCTGTAGGTATTGTCTCATTAGGGCAGTGAGATTCTGTAGCTATTGTGTCATTAGGGCAATGAGATTCTGTAGCTATTGTCTCATTAGGGAAATGAGATTCTGTAGGTATTGTCCCATTAGGGCAGTGAGATTCTGTAGCTTTTGTCTCATTAGGGCAGTGAGATTCTGTAGCTATTGTCCCATTAGGGCAATGAGATTCTGCAGCTATTGTCCCATTAGTGCAGTGAGATTCTGTAGCTTCTGTCTCATTAGGGTAGTGAGATTCTGTAGGTATTGTCTCTTTAGGGCAGTGAGATTCTGTAGCTATTGTGTCATTAGGGCAATGAGATTCTTCAGCTATTGTCCCATTAGGGCAATGAGATTCTTCAGCTATTGTCTCATTAGGGCAGTGAGATTCTGTAGCTATTGTCTCATTAGGGCAATGAGATTCTGTAGCTTCTGTCTCATTAGGGTAGTGAGATTCTGTAGGTATTGTCTCATTAGGGCAGTGAGATTCTGTAGCTATTGTCCCATTAGGGCAGTGAGATTCTGTAGCTATTGTCCCATTAGGGCAGTGAGATTCTGTAGCTATTGTCCCATTAGGGCAGTGAGATTCTGTAGCTTCTGTCTCATTAGGGTAGTGAGATTCTGTAGGTATTGTCTCATTAGGGCAGTGAGATTCTGTAGGTATTGTCTCATTAGGGTAGTGAGATTCTGTAGCTATTGTCTCATTAGGGAAATGACATTCTGTAGCTTCTGTCTCATTAGGGTAGTGAGATTCTGTAGGTATTGTCTCATTAGGGCAGTGAGATTCTGTAGCTATTGTGTCATTAGGGCAATGAGATTCTTCAGCTATTGTCCCATTAGGGCAATGAGATTCTGCAGCTATTGTCTCATTAGGGAAATGAGATTCTGTAGCTTCTGTCTCATTAGGGTAGTGAGATTCTGTAGGTATTGTCTCATTAGGGCAGTGAGATTCTGTAGCTATTGTGTCATTAGGGCAATGAGATTCTTCAGCTATTGTCCCATTAGGGCAATGAGATTCTGCAGCTATTGTCTCATTAGGGAAATGAGATTCTGTAGCTTCTGTCTCATTAGGGTAGTGAGATTCTGTAGGTATTGTCTCATTAGGGCAGTGAGATTCTGTAGCTATTGTGTCATTAGGGCAATGAGATTCTGTAGCTATTGTCTCATTAGGGGCAATGAGATTCTGCAGCTATTGTTTCATTAGGGAAATGAGATTCTGTAGCTATTGTGTCATTAGGGCAATGAGATACTGTAGGTATTGTGTCATTAGGGCAGTGAGATTCTGTAGCTATTGTCCCATTAGGGCAGTGAGATTCTGTAGCTATTGTCTCATTAGGGCAGTGAGATTCTGTAGCTATTGTCTCATTAGGGAAATGAGATTCTGTAGCTTCTGTCTCATTAGGGTAGTGAGATTCTGTAGGTATTGTTCTCATTAGGGCAGTGAGATTCTGTAGCTATTGTGTCATTAGGGCAATGAGATTCTGTAGCTATTGTCTCATTAGGGAAATGAGATTCTGTAGGTATTGTCCCATTAGGGCAGTGAGATTCTGTGATGACCTGGGGGCTGCTTGTGTGCTTTACTCGTACTTTTGCGCTGTGAAATGAATTCATGCACGTTGAGCATTATTTGACCACGTTGAGCGTTAATTTATCTATTTATTTCAATGTACGCTTCCCATGCACGTTGCGTTAGTTAAATATATATATAAGTTGCAATTGACCCTTTCCTTGGTCATCGTTATGGTTTTGCCAAACACTTACCAAACTTGAGTCTACAAAAGTGGCGACGAGGTATGAGTCTAATTGGCTCAGTAGGACCCTATGAAGAGGGCTCGGAAACCTGGGAGCAGTACCAGGAGCGCTTGGAACAGTTTTTCGAGGCGAACGGAATCGGCGAGGAAAAGAAACGAGCGGTTTTGCTGAGCACTTGCGGCAAAGACACCTACCAGCTAATCTCTAGTCTGCTCTCGCCTGACAAGCCAGCCAGCACTAGCTACGCCAATATCTGCACTAAGTTAAAGGAGCACTTTGATCCGACACCACCAGAGATCGTCCTGCGATTCAGGTTTTACAGCAGAAGCCGTCAATCTGGCGAGTCGGTGGCGGAATTCCTGGCTGAGCTGCGCAAGTCGGCCCGGGAATGCAACTTCGGCGACAGCCTCAACAGCATGCTCCGGGACCGGCTGGTGCTGGGAATCGGCGACGATGCAATTCAACGCAGGCTTTTCACAGAGAAGGAGCTGACGCTCGAGAAGGCGCTATCGATTGCGCAAGCGCACGAGTCTGCTGCCCAAGGCAATTTGCTGGTGACGAAAGGCGGCGGCTCAGACACAGTGCACGCAGTCCACGAGGCGAGGCGAGGGGCGCCACGCGAGCCACCGAACAAGCGTTGCTACCGCTGTCTGTCAGGGCGCCACCCGGATGACAGATGCCCGTTCATCAGTAGACGGTGCTTTGCCTGCTCGAAGGTCGGCCACACAGCTGCCGCGTGCAAATCGGTTGCCAAGTCGGTGGACAGAGCTGCTGGACCCCAGCGAGTTTCAAGTCGTCGCGAGGACTCAACCGTCCAGGAGCTGCAGGCTGATGAGGAGACCTTCTCGCTGCATGAGATGGCTGCTGCTGGAAGCGGCAAGGTGCCGCCAATCGAGACCACAGTCAAGATCGAAGGCACGCCTGTCCAGATGGAGGTCGACACGGGAGCGTCGGTATCTCTGATTTCATCGAAAACATTCAACGACGTATTGCGAGGTCGGCCTGAACTTGAGCGCACAAACACGAAGCTGCGGACCTACTCAGGCGAGCTGGTGCCCGTCCTTGGGCGCATCCGGGTTCACGTTCAGACCGAGGCTGCCAGCAAGATGCTACCACTGCTCGTTGTCGATGGTGCCGGCTCGAACCTAATTGGCCGTGACTGGCTAGCCGAACTTCCACTGGACTGGCGAGTCATCAAGCTGGTGCAGCAGAGCCCAACGGAGCTCGAGAATCTGCTGGACAAGCACGCCGAAGTATTCGAGCCTGGCCTTGGCAGGTACACGGGGCCGGCAGTCCGGCTGCAACTCAAAGCAGGAGCGCGCCCAAGATTTTTCAAGGCTCGAAACGTGCCGCTGGCTTTAAAGGAGAAGGTCGAGGCGCAGCTGGAAAAGGAAATCGAGCAAGGAGTGCTCAAGCCGGTGAGCAGCTCAGACTATGCCTCTCCAATCGTACCAGTGCTCAAGAACGACGGATCCGTGCGCATCTGCGCCGACTTCAAGCGGACCGTGAACCTTGACGTCGAGCCGGACACGTATCCGTTGCCAAGAATCGAGGAGCTTTTCGCGAAGCTGGCGGGAGGCAAGAAATTCACGAAGCTCGACTTGTCCCAGGCCTACTCGCAGCTTCCGTTGGACGAGGCATCGCAAGAACTCTGCACCATCAACACAAGCAAGGGGCTGCTGCGGTACACGAGGCTGCCATTCGGAGTGGCTCCTGCGGTCGGCATTTTTCAACGTCGGATGGATTGTCTTCTGCAAGGGATTCTTCACGTCGTCTGCTTCGTCGACGACCTACTGGTGACCGGCGTGGACGACGACAGCCACCTGAAGGCGCTGGAACAAGTGCTTGAGCGGCTACAACAGAACGGCCTCCGATGCGGCTTGAGCAAGTGCAGCTTTATGCAGCCCAGCATTAGCTATCTCGGACACCGTATCGACGCCGAGGGCCTGCACCCGCTGCAGGACAAGGTGCGTGCGATTCAGGATGCACCAGCTCCTCAGGATCAGACCCAGCTGCGAAGCTTCCTTGGGCTCGTGAACTACTATGGCAAGTTTCTGCCCAATCTGTCAACCGAGTTGGTGCCTCTGAACAAGCTGCTGAACAAGGGTGCTCCTTGGCGATGGAGTGCCGTGGAGGACGGCGCGTTCCGACGGTGCAAATCGCTGCTCAGCAAAGCGCCGGTCTTAGTGCATTTTGATCAGCAGAAGCAGCTCGTGTTGGAGTGCGACGCTTCACCGTACGGCATCGGTGCCGTCATCAGCCACCGGATCGACGGAGTCGACAGGCCGATCGCTTTCGCCTCTCGCACATTGCACGAAGCAGAGACTCGGTACTCGCAGCTGGAGAAGGAGGCGCTCGCGATAGTCTATGGGGTCAAGAAGTTCCACTTGTACCTCTACGGCCGACACTTCACGCTGGTGAGCGACCACAAGCCGCTGCTCGGTCTCTTACATCAGTCCAAGCCGGTGCCAGCTCTGGCTTCGGGCAGGATTCAGCGTTGGGCTCTCATCCTCGCCAGCTACCAGTACTCGATGGTGCACCGAGCGGGCAAGTCGCTGTTGCGAGCCGATGCGCTTAGTCGGTTGCCGCTGCCGGAGAAGCCGAAGGAAGCACCGACCCCAGCCGAAGTTGTCCTCCTGATGGACTTCCTGGACGAAGGACCCGTGACAGCTCAGCACATTCGGATGTGGACTCTGACGGACCCTGGTTTGGCGAGAGTTCTGCGTTTCACGGAGACAGGGTGTTGGCCAGAACGACCACCGCCTGAGCTACAGCCGTATCACTCGCGTGCGGATCAGCTGAGCATCCAAGACGGCTGCCTGCTCTGGGGCTGCCGAGTCGTGATTCCGGAAGCCGGTCGCGAGGCGCTGCTGCACTGTCTGCACCAGGGCCACCAGGGCGCCACGAGAATGAAGGCTCTCGCTCGAAGCATCTTCTGGTGGCCTAAACTGGACAGCGCGCTCGAGCAGCTGGCCGCTACGTGCGCCGAGTGTCAGGAGATGCAGAAGTCGCCAGGACCGTTCCCGCTGCAGCCGTGGGCGTGGCCGGATAAGCCGTGGTCGCGTCTTCACATCGATTACGCCGGGCCAGTGGAGGGTCGGATGCTGCTCGTCATCGTCGATGCGCACTCGAAGTGGCTCGATGTGCACGTGATGCCTTCGACATCGTCCGCGGCGACAATCGAGAAGCTTCGGATGAGCTTTTCGACTCACGGACTGCCGGATGTGGTCGTTTCCGACAATGGGCCGAATCTGGTGAGCGCAGAAATGGAGACCTTTCTCAGCAAAAATGGCATTCGGCACGTTCGCACGGCGCCCTACCACCCGGCTTCGAACGGCCAGGCGGAGCGGGCGGTACAGACGCTAAAGCGGTCCTTGGCCAAGCAGCGGATCGGCACACTGGAAGAGCGCGTGGCCCGGTTTCTCCTGACGTACAGAGTCACGCCGCATGCTACAACCGGAAGGGCACCCTGCGAGCTGCTGATGGGGCGGAAGCTCTGTTCGCTGCTGGATCGAGTCCGGCCGAATCTGCCGGCCCGAATGACGCTGCAGCAGGCGCTGCAGAAAGAGCGGCACGACCTTCATGCCCAGGATCGGCACATCGGCGTCGGGGACTCAGTGCTGGCGCGGGACTTCGCGAGAGAAGGGCGCTGGAGACCGGCTACAGTGCTGGCGAACTCGGGTGCGGCGTCCTTTACGTGCCGGTTTGAAGACGGTCGCAGCGCTCACCGCCACGTCGACCAGGTGCGCAAGCCGGCCGCTGCCATTCCGCAACATGAGTGTCGGCCAACAAGCGTGCAACAGAGCGACCCTGGTGGCCCAGCGCCTGAGGAGGCGGAACCAACCGGAGACTTGGCCGAGCCAGCCAAGCCCACCGAGTCTGCGATGACACTTCCGGTGCCGGACCCCCCAATGCAACTCCGACGCTCGACGAGGAAGTGCGCGGCTCCTGAGAGACTTACATATAACTGAATGAACTCTAATTAGTGTTTAACTTGGACTTTGTGTTTTTTTCTGTTGCGGCATTGCTTTGAACTTTAGGGGGAAGGGGTGTGATGACCTGGGGGCTGCTTGTGTGCTTTACTCGTACTTTTGCGCTGTGAAATGAATTCATGCACGTTGAGCATTATTTGACCACGTTGAGCGTTAATTTATCTATTTATTTCAATGTACGCTTCCCATGCACGTTGCGTTAGTTAAATATATATATAAGTTGCAATTGACCCTTTCCTTGGTCATCGTTATGGTTTTGCCAAACACTTACCAAACTTGAGTCTACAAAAGATTCTGTAGCTATTGTCCCATTAGGGGCAATGAGATTCTGTAGGTATTGTCCCATTAGGGCAGTGAGATTCTGTAGCTTTTGTCTCATTAGGGCAGTGAGATTCTTCAGCTATTGTCTCATTAGGGCAATGAGATTCTGCAGCTATTGTCCCATTAGGGCAGTGAGATTCTGTAGCTTTTGTCTCATTAGGGCAGTGAGATTCTGTAGCTATTGTCCCATTAGGGCAGTGAGATTCTGTAGCTTTGGTCTCATTAGGGCAGTGAGATTCTTCAGCTATTGTCTCATTAGGGCAGTGAGATTCTGTAGCTATTGTCTCATTAGGGCAATGAGATTCTGTAGCTTCTGTCTCATTAGGGTAGTGAGATTCTGTAGGTATTGTCTCATTAGGGCAGTGAGATTCTGTAGCTATTGTCCCATTAGGGCAGTGAGATTCTGTAGCTATTGTGTCATTACGGCAATGAGATTCTTCAGCTATTGTCCCATTAGGGCAATGAGATTCTGCAGCTATTGTCTCATTAGGGAAATGAGATTCTGTAGCTTCTGTCTCATTAGGGTAGTGAGATTCTGTAGGTATTGTCTCATTAGGGCAGTGAGATTCTGTAGCTATTGTGTCATTAGGGCAATGAGATTCTTCAGCTATTGTCCCATTAGGGCAATGAGATTCTTCAGCTATTGTCTCATTAGGGCAGTGAGATTCTGTAGCTATTGTCTCATTAGGGCAGTGAGATTCTGTAGCTTCTGTCTCATTAGGGTAGTGAGATTCTGTAGGTATTGTCTCATTAGGGCAGTGAGATTCTGTAGCTATTGTCCCATTAGGGCAGTGAGATTCTGTAGCTATTGTCCCATTAGGGCAGTGAGATTCTGTAGCTATTGTCCCATTAGGGCAGTGAGATTCTGTAGCTTCTGTCTCATTAGGGTAGTGAGATTCTGTAGGTATTGTCTCATTAGGGCAGTGAGATTCTGTAGGTATTGTCTCATTAGGGTAGTGAGATTCTGTAGCTATTGTCTCATTAGGGAAATGACATTCTGTAGCTTCTGTCTCATTAGGGTAGTGAGATTCTGTAGGTATTGTCTCATTAGGGCAGTGAGATTCTGTAGCTATTGTGTCATTAGGGCAATGAGATTCTTCAGCTATTGTCCCATTAGGGCAATGAGATTCTGCAGCTATTGTCTCATTAGGGAAATGAGATTATGTAGCTTCTGTCTCATTAGGGTAGTGAGATTCTGTAGGTATTGTCTCATTAGGGCAGTGAGATTCTGTAGCTATTGTGTCATTAGGGCAATGAGATTCTTCAGCTATTGTCCCATTAGGGCAATGAGATTCTGCAGCTATTGTCTCATTAGGGAAATGAGATTCTGTAGCTTCTGTCTCATTAGGGTAGTGAGATTCTGTAGGTATTGTCTCATTAGGGCAGTGAGATTCTGTAGCTATTGTGTCATTAGGGCAATGAGATTCTGTAGCTATTGTCTCATTAGGGGCAATGAGATTCTGCAGCTATTGTTTCATTAGGGAAATGAGATTCTGTAGCTATTGTGTCATTAGGGCAATGAGATTCTGTAGGTATTGTGTCATTAGGGCAGTGAGATTCTGTAGCTATTGTCCCATTAGGGCAGTGAGATTCTGTAGCTATTGTCTCATTAGGGCAGTGAGATTCTGTAGCTATTGTCTCATTAGGGAAATGAGATTCTGTAGGTATTGTCCCATTAGGGCAGTGAGATTCTGTAGCTATTGTCCCATTAGGGCAGTGAGATTCTGTAGCTATTGTCCCATTAGGGCAATGAGATTCTGCAGCTATTGTCCCATTAGGGGCAATGAGATTCTGTAGCTTTTGTCTCATTAGGGCAGTGAGATTCTGTAGCTATTGTCCCATTAGGGCAGTGAGATTCTGTAGCTATTGTCTCATTAGGGCAATGAGATTCTGTAGCTTCTGTCTCATTAGGGTAGTGAGATTCTGTAGGTATTGTCTCATTAGGGCAGTGAGATTCTGTAGCTATTGTCCCATTAGGGCAGTGAGATTCTGTAGCTATTGTGTCATTAGGGCAATGAGATTCTTCAGCTATTGTCCCATTAGGGCAATGAGATTCTGCAGCTATTGTCTCATTAGGGAAATGAGATTCTGTAGCTTCTGTCTCATTAGGGTAGTGAGATTCTGTAGGTATTGTCTCATTAGGGCAGTGAGATTCTGTAGCTATTGTGTCATTAGGGCAATGAGATTCTTCAGCTATTGTCCCATTAGGGCAATGAGATTCTTCAGCTATTGTCTCATTAGGGCAGTCAGATTCTGTAGCTATTGTCTCATTAGGGCAATGAGATTCTGTAGCTTCTGTCTCATTAGGGTAGTGAGATTCTGTAGGTATTGTCTCATTAGGGCAGTGAGATTCTGTAGCTATTGTCCCATTAGGGCAGTGAGATTCTGTAGCTATTGTCCCATTAGGGCAGTGAGATTCTGTAGCTATTGTCCCATTAGGGCAGTGAGATTCTGTAGCTTCTGTCTCATTAGGGTAGTGAGATTCTGTAGGTATTGTCTCATTAGGGCAGTGAGATTCTGTAGGTATTGTCTCATTAGGGTAGTGAGATTCTGTAGCTATTGTCTCATTAGGGAAATGACATTCTGTGGCTTCTGTCTCATTAGGGTAGTGAGATTCTGTAGGTATTGTCTCATTAGGGCAGTGAGATTCTGTAGCTATTGTGTCATTAGGGCAATGAGATTCTTCAGCTATTGTCCCATTAGGGCAATGAGATTCTGCAGCTATTGTCTCATTAGGGAAATGAGATTCTGTAGCTTCTGTCTCATTAGGGTTGTGAGATTCTGTAGGTATTGTCTCATTAGGGCAGTGAGATTCTGTAGCTATTGTGTCATTAGGGCAATGAGATTCTTCAGCTATTGTCCCATTAGGGCAATGAGATTCTGCAGCTATTGTCTCATTAGGGAAATGAGATTCTGTAGCTTCTGTCTCATTAGGGTAGTGAGATTCTGTAGGTATTGTCTCATTAGGGCAGTGAGATTCTGTAGCTATTGTGTCATTAGGGCAATGAGATTCTGTAGCTATTGTCTCATTAGGGGCAATGAGATTCTGCAGCTATTGTTTCATTAGGGAAATGAGATTCTGTAGCTATTGTGTCATTAGGGCAATGAGATTCTGTAGGTATTGTGTCATTAGGGCAGTGAGATTCTGTAGCTATTGTCCCATTAGGGCAGTGAGATTCTGTAGCTATTGTCTCATTAGGGCAGTGAGATTCTGTAGCTATTGTCTCATTAGGGAAATGAGATTCTGTAGCTTCTGTCTCATTAGGGTAGTGAGATTCTGTAGGTATTGTCTCATTAGGGCAGTGAGATTCTGTAGCTATTGTGTCATTAGGGCAATGAGATTCTGTAGCTATTGTCTCATTAGGGCAATGAGATTCTGTAGGTATTGTCCCATTAGGGCAGTGAGATTCTGTAGCTATTGTCCCATTAGGGCAATGAGATTCTGTAGCTATTGTCCCATTAGGGGCAATGAGATTCTGTAGGTATTGTCCCATTAGGGCAGTGAGATTCTGTAGCTTTTGTCTCATTAGGGCAGTGAGATTCTTCAGCTATTGTCTCATTAGGGCAATGAGATTCTGTAGCTATTGTCCCATTAGGGCAGTGAGATTCTGTAGCTATTGTCCCATTAGGGCAATGAGATTCTGCAGCTATTGTCCCATTAGGGGCAATGAGATTCTGTAGCTTTTGTCTCATTGGGGCAGTGAGATTCTGTAGCTATTGTCCCATTAGGGCAGTGAGATTCTGTAGCTTTGGTCTCATTAGGGCAGTGAGATTCTTCAGCTATTGTCTCATTAGGGCAGTGAGATTCTGTAGCTATTGTCTCATTAGGGCAGTGAGATTCTGTAGCTTCTGTCTCATTAGGGTAGTGAGATTCTGTAGGTATTGTCTCATTAGGGCAGTGAGATTCTGTAGCTATTGTCCCATTAGGGCAGTGAGATTCTGTAGCTATTGTGTCATTAGGGCAATGAGATTCTTCAGCTATTGTCCCATTAGGGCAATGAGATTCTGCAGCTATTGTCTCATTGGGGAAATGAGATTCTGTAGCTTCTGTCTCATTAGGGTAGTGAGATTCTGTAGGTATTGTCTCATTAGGGCAGTGAGATTCTGTAGCTATTGTGTCATTAGGGCAATGAGATTCTTCAGCTATTGTCCCATTAGGGCAATGAGATTCTTCAGCTATTGTCTCATTAGGGCAGTGAGATTCTGTAGCTATTGTCTCATTAGGGCAATGAGATTCTGTAGCTTCTGTCTCATTAGGGTAGTGAGATTCTGTAGGTATTGTCTCATTAGGGCAGTGAGATTCTGTAGCTATTGTCCCATTAGGGCAGTGAGATTCTGTAGCTATTGTCCCATTAGGGCAGTGAGATTCTGTAGCTATTGTCCCATTAGGGCAGTGAGATTCTGTAGCTTCTGTCTCATTAGGGTAGTGAGATTCTGTAGGTATTGTCTCATTAGGGCAGTGAGATTCTGTAGCTATTGTGTCATTAGGGCAATGAGATTCTTCAGCTATTGTCCTATTAGGGCAATGAGATTCTGCAGCTATTGTCTCATTAGGGAAATGAGATTCTGTAGCTTCTGTCTCATTAGGGTAGTGAGATTCTGTAGGTATTGTCTCATTAGGGCAATGAGATTCTGTAGCTATTGTCTCATTAGGGGCAATGAGATTCTGCAGCTATTGTTTCATTAGGGAAATGAGATTCTGTAGCTATTGTGTCATTAGGGCAATGAGATTCTGTAGGTATTGTGTCATTAGGGCAGTGAGATTCTGTAGATATTGTCCCATTAGGGCAGTGAGATTCTGTAGCTATTGTGTCATTAGGGAAATGAGATTCTGTAGGTATTGTCCCATTAGGGCAATGAGATTCTGTAGCTATTGTCCCATTAGGGCAGTGAGATTCTGTAGCTATTGTCCCATTAGGGCAATGAGATTCTGCAGCTATTGTCCCATTAGGGGCAATGAGATTCTGTAGCTTTTGTCTCATTACGGCAGTGAGATTCTGTAGCTATTGTCCCATTAGGGCAGTGAGATTCTGTAGCTTTGGTCTCATTAGGGCAGTGAGATTCTTCAGCTATTGTCTCATTAGGGCAGTGAGATTCTGTAGCTATTGTCTCATTAGGGCAATGAGATTCTGTAGCTTCTGTCTCATTAGGGTAGTGAGATTCTGTAGGTATTGTCTCATTAGGGCAGTGAGATTCTGTAGCTATTGTCCCATTAGGGCAGTGAGATTCTGTAGCTATTGTGTCATTAGGGCAATGAGATTCTTCAGCTATTGTCCCATTAGGGCAATGAGATTCTGCAGCTATTGTCTCATTAGGGAAATGAGATTCTGTAGCTTCTGTCTCATTAGGGTAGTGAGATTCTGTAGCTATTGTCTCATTAGGGCAGTGAGATTCTGTAGCTATTGTGTCATTAGGGCAATGAGATTCTTCAGCTATTGTCCCTTTAGGGCAATGAGATTCTTCAGCTATTGTCTCATTAGGGCAGTGAGATTCTGTAGCTATTGTCTCATTAGGGCAATGAGATTCTGTAGCTTCTGTCTCATTAGGGTAGTGAGATTCTGTAGGTATTGTCTCATTAGGGCAGTGAGATTCTGTACCTATTGTCCCATTAGGGCAGTGAGATTCTGTAGCTATTGTCCCATTAGGGCAGTGAGATTCTGTAGGTATTGTCTCATTAGGGTAGTGAGATTCTGTAGCTATTGTCTCATTAGGGAAATGACATTCTGTAGCTTCTGTCTCATTAGGGTAGTGAGATTCTGTAGGTATTGTCTCATTAGGGCAGTGAGATTCTGTAGCTATTGTGTCATTAGGGCAATGAGATTCTTCAGCTATTGTCCCATTAGGGCAATGAGATTCTGCAGCTATTGTCTCATTAGGGAAATGAGATTCTGTAGCTTCTGTCTCATTAGGGTAGTGAGATTCTGTAGGTATTGTCTCATTAGGGCAGTGAGATTCTGTAGCTATTGTGTCATTAGGGCAATGAGATTCTTCAGCTATTGTCCCATTAGGGCAATGAGATTCTGCAGCTATTGTCTCATTAGGGAAATGAGATTCTGTAGCTTCTGTCTCATTAGGGTAGTGAGATTCTGTAGGTATTGTGTCATTAGGGCAATGAGATTCTGTAGCTATTGTCTCATTAGGGGCAATGAGATTCTGCAGCTATTGTTTCATTAGGGAAATGAGATTCTGTAGCTATTGTGTCATTAGGGCAATGAGATTCTGTAGGTATTGTGTCATTAGGGCAGTGAGATTCTGTAGCTATTGTCCCATTAGGGCAGTGAGATTCTGTAGCTATTGTCTCATTAGGGCAGTGAGATTCTGTAGCTATTGTCTCATTAGGGAAATGAGATTCTGTAGCTTCTGTCTCATTAGGGTAGTGAGATTCTGTAGGTATTGTCTCATTAGGGCAGTGAGATTCTGTAGCTATTGTGTC
This sequence comes from Macrostomum cliftonense, assembly GCA_950096795.1. Lineage (NCBI taxonomy): Eukaryota > Metazoa > Platyhelminthes > Macrostomidae > Macrostomum > Macrostomum cliftonense. The sequence goes on from CATNEM010000154.1 coordinate 234,337, forward strand.
ATTAGGGCAATGAGATTCTTCAGCTATTGTCCCATTAGGGCAATGAGATTCTGCAGCTATTGTCTCATTAGGGAAATGAGATTCTGTAGCTTCTGTCTCATTAGGGTAGTGAGATTCTGTAGGTATTGTCTCATTAGGGCAGTGAGATTCTGTAGCTATTGTGTCATTAGGGCAATGAGATTCTGTAGCTATTGTCTCATTAGGGTCAATGAGATTCTGCAGCTATTGTTTCATTAGGGAAATGAGATTCTGTAGCTATTGTGTCATTAGGGCAATGAGATTCTGTAGGTATTGTCTCATTAGGGCAGTGAGATTCTGTAGCTATTGTCCCATTAGGGCAATGAGATTCTGCAGCTATTGTCCCATTAGGGGCAATGAGATTCTGTAGCTTTTATCTCATTAGGGCAGTGAGATTCTGTAGCTATTGTCCCATTAGGGCAGTGAGATTCTGTAGCTTTTGTCTCATTAGGGCAGTGAGATTCTTCAGCTATTGTCTCATTAGGGCAGTGAGATTCTGTAGCTATTGTCTCATTAGGGCAATGAGATTCTGTAGCTTCTGTCTCATTAGGGTAGTGAGATTCTGTAGGTATTGTCTCATTAGGGCAGTGAGATTCTGTAGCTATTGTCTCATTAGGGCAATGAGATTCTGTAGCTTCTGTCTCATTAGGGTAGTGAGATTCTGTAGGTATTGTCCCATTAGGGCAGTGAGATTCTGTAGCTATTGTCCCATTAGGGCAGTGAGATTCTGTAGCTATTGTCTCATTAGGGAAATGAGATTCTGTAGCTTCTGTCTCATTAGGGTAGTGAGATTCTGTAGCTATTGTCTCATTAGGGAAATGACATTCTGTAGCTTCTGTCTCATTAGGGTAGTGATATTCTGTAGGTATTGTCTCATTAGGGCAGTGAGATTCTGTAGCTATTGTGTCATTAGGGCAATGAGATTCTTCAGCTATTGTCCCATTAGGGCAATGAGATTCTGCAGCTATTGTCTCATTAGGGAAATGAGATTCTGTAGCTTCTGTCTCATTAGGGTAGTGAGATTCTGTAGGTATTGTCTCATTAGGGCAGTGAGATTCTGTACCTATTGTGTCATTAGGGCAATGAGATTCTTCAGCTATTGTCCCATTAGGGCAATGAGATTCTTCAGCTATTGTCTCATTAGGGCAGTGAGATTCTGTAGCTATTGTCCCATTAGGGCAGTGAGATTCTGTAGCTTCTGTCTCATTAGGGTAGTGAGATTCTGTAGGTATTGTCCCATTAGGGCAATGAGATTCTGTAGCTATTGTCTCATTAGGGTAGTGAGATTCTGTAGGTATTGTCTCATTAGGGCAGTGAGATTCTGTAGCTTCTGTCTCATTAGGGTAGTGAGATTCTGTAGGTATTGTCTCATTAGGGCAGTGAGATTCTGTAGCTATTGTGTCATTAGGGCAATGAGATTCTGCAGCTATTGTCTCATTAGGGAAATGAGATTCTGTAGGTATTGTCCCATTAGCGCAGTGAGATTCTGTAGCTATTGTCTCATTAGGGCAGTGAGATTCTTCAGCTATTGTCTCATTAGGGCAATGAGATTCTGTAGCTATTGTCCCATTAGGGCAATGAGATTCTGTAGCTATTGTCCCATTAGGGGCAATGAGATTCTGTAGCTATTGTCTCATTAGGGCAGTGAGATTCTGTAGCTTTTGTCTCATTAGGGCAGTGAGATTCTTCAGCTATTGTCTCATTAGGGCAATGAGATTCTGTAGCTATTGTCCCATTAGGGGCAATGAGATTCTGTAGCTTTTGTCTCATTAGGGCAGTGAGATTCTGTAGCTATTGTCCCATTAGGGCAGTGAGATTCTGTAGCTTTTGTCTCATTAGGGCAGTGAGATTCTTCAGCTATTGTCTCATTAGGGCAGTGAGATTCTGTAGCTATTGTCTCATTAGGGCAATGAGATTCTGTAGCTTCTGTCTCATTAGAGTAGTGAGATTCTGCAGCTATTGTCTCATTAGGGAAATGAGATTCTGTAGCTTCTGTCTCATTAGGGTAGTGAGATTCTGTAGGTATTGTCTCATTAGGGCAGTGAGATTCTGTAGCTATTGTGTCATTAGGGCAATGAGATTCTTCAGCTATTGTCCCATTAGGGCAATGAGATTCTTCAGCTATTGTCTCATTAGGGCAGTGAGATTCTGTAGCTATTGTCTCATTAGGGCAATGAGATTCTGTAGCTTCTGTCTCATTAGGGTAGTGAGATTCTGTAGGTATTGTCTCATTAGGGCAGTGAGATTCTGTAGCTATTGTGTCATTAGGGCAATGAGATTCTTCAGCTATTGTCCCATTAGGGCAATGAGATTCTTCAGCTATTGTCTCATTAGGGCAGTGAGATTCTGTAGCTATTGTCCCATTAGGGCAGTGAGATTCTGTAGCTATTGTCCCATTAGGGCAGTGAGATTCTGTAGCTTCTGTCTCATTAGGGTAGTGAGATTCTGTAGGTATTGTCCCATTAGGGCAATGAGATTCTGTAGCTATTGTCTCATTAGGGTAGTGAGATTCTGTAGGTATTGTCTCATTAGGGCAGTGAGATTCTGTAGCTTCTGTCTCATTAGGGTAGTGAGATTCTGTAGGTATTGTCTCATTAGGGCAGTGAGATTCTGTAGCTATTGTGTCATTAGGGCAATGAGATTCTGCAGCTATTGTCTCATTAGGGAAATGAGATTCTGTAGGTATTGTCCCATTAGGGCAGTGAGATTCTGTAGCTATTGTCTCATTAGGGCAGTGAGATTCTTCAGCTATTGTCTCATTAGGGCAATGAGATTCTGTAGCTATTGTCCCATTAGGGGCAATGAGATTCTGTAGCTATTGTCCCATTAGGGCAGTGAGATTCTGCAGCTATTGTCCCATTAGGGCAGTGAGATTCTGTAGCTTTTGTCTCATTAGGGCAATGAGATTCTGTAGCTTCTGTCTCATTAGGGTAGTGAGATCCTGTAGGTATTGTCCCATTAGGGCAATGAGATTCTGTAGCTATTGTCTCATTAGGGTAGTGAGATTCTGTAGGTATTGTCTCATTAGGGCAGTGAGATTCTGTAGCTTCTGTCTCATTAGGGTAGTGAGATTCTGTAGGTATTGTCTCATTAGGGCAGTGAGATTCTGTAGCTATTGTGTCATTAGGGCAATGAGATTCTGCAGCTATTGTCTCATTAGGGAAATGAGATTCTGTAGGTATTGTCCCATTAGCGCAGTGAGATTCTGTAGCTATTGTCTCATTAGGGCAGTGAGATTCTTCAGCTATTGTCTCATTAGGGCAATGAGATTCTGTAGGTATTGTCCCATTAGGGCAATGAGATTCTGTAGCTATTGTCCCATTAGGGGCAATGAGATTCTGTAGCTATTGTCCCATTAGGGCAGTGAGATTCTGTAGCTTTGGTCTCATTAGGGCAGTGAGATTCTTCAGCTATTGTCTCATTAGGGCAGTGAGATTCTGTAGCTATTGTCTCATTAGGGCAATGAGATTCTGTAGCTTCTGTCTCATTAGGGTAGTGAGATTCTGTAGGTATTGTCTCATTAGGGCAGTGAGATTCTGTAGCTATTGTCCCATTAGGGCAGTGAGATTCTGTAGCTATTGTGTCATTAGGGCAATGAGATTCTTCAGCTATTGTCCCATTAGGGCAATGAGATTCTGCAGCTATTGTCTCATTAGGGAAATGAGATTCTGTAGCTTCTGTCTCATTAGGGTAGTGAGATTCTGTAGCTATTGTCTCATTAGGGCAGTGAGATTCTGTAGCTATTGTGTCATTAGGGCAATGAGATTCTTCAGCTATTGTCCCTTTAGGGCAATGAGATTCTTCAGCTATTGTCTCATTAGGGCAGTGAGATTCTGTAGCTATTGTCTCATTAGGGCAATGAGATTCTGTAGCTTCTGTCTCATTAGGGTAGTGAGATTCTGTAGGTATTGTCTCATTAGGGCAGTGAGATTCTGTACCTATTGTCCCATTAGGGCAGTGAGATTCTGTAGCTATTGTCCCATTAGGGCAGTGAGATTCTGTAGGTATTGTCTCATTAGGGTAGTGAGATTCTGTAGCTATTGTCTCATTAGGGAAATGACATTCTGTAGCTTCTGTCTCATTAGGGTAGTGAGATTCTGTAGGTATTGTCTCATTAGGGCAGTGAGATTCTGTAGCTATTGTGTCATTAGGGCAATGAGATTCTTCAGCTATTGTCCCATTAGGGCAATGAGATTCTGCAGCTATTGTCTCATTAGGGAAATGAGATTCTGTAGCTTCTGTCTCATTAGGGTAGTGAGATTCTGTAGGTATTGTCTCATTAGGGCAGTGAGATTCTGTAGCTATTGTGTCATTAGGGCAATGAGATTCTTCAGCTATTGTCCCATTAGGGCAATGAGATTCTGCAGCTATTGTCTCATTAGGGAAATGAGATTCTGTAGCTTCTGTCTCATTAGGGTAGTGAGATTCTGTAGGTATTGTGTCATTAGGGCAATGAGATTCTGTAGCTATTGTCTCATTAGGGGCAATGAGATTCTGCAGCTATTGTTTCATTAGGGAAATGAGATTCTGTAGCTATTGTGTCATTAGGGCAATGAGATTCTGTAGGTATTGTGTCATTAGGGCAGTGAGATTCTGTAGCTATTGTCCCATTAGGGCAGTGAGATTCTGTAGCTATTGTCTCATTAGGGCAGTGAGATTCTGTAGCTATTGTCTCATTAGGGAAATGAGATTCTGTAGCTTCTGTCTCATTAGGGTAGTGAGATTCTGTAGGTATTGTCTCATTAGGGCAGTGAGATTCTGTAGCTATTGTGTCATTAGGGCAATGAGATTCTTCAGCTATTGTCCCATTAGGGCAATGAGATTCTGCAGCTATTGTCTCATTAGGGAAATGAGATTCTGTAGCTTCTGTCTCATTAGGGTAGTGAGATTCTGTAGGTATTGTCTCATTAGGGCAGTGAGATTCTGTAGCTATTGTGTCATTAGGGCAATGAGATTCTGTAGCTATTGTCTCATTAGGGTCAATGAGATTCTGCAGCTATTGTTTCATTAGGGAAATGAGATTCTGTAGCTATTGTGTCATTAGGGCAATGAGATTCTGTAGGTATTGTCTCATTAGGGCAGTGAGATTCTGTAGCTATCGTCCCATTAGGGCAATGAGATTCTGCAGCTATTGTCCCATTAGGGGCAATGAGATTCTGTAGCTTTTATCTCATTAGGGCAGTGAGATTCTGTAGCTATTGTCCCATTAGGGCAGTGAGATTCTGTAGCTTTTGTCTCATTAGGGCAGTGAGATTCTTCAGCTATTGTCTCATTAGGGCAGTGAGATTCTGTAGCTATTGTCTCATTAGGGCAATGAGATTCTGTAGCTTCTGTCTCATTAGGGTAGTGAGATTCTGTAGGTATTGTCTCATTAGGGCAGTGAGATTCTGTAGCTATTGTCTCATTAGGGCAATGAGATTCTGTAGCTTCTGTCTCATTAGGGTAGTGAGATTCTGTAGGTATTGTCCCATTAGGGCAGTGAGATTCTGTAGCTATTGTCCCATTAGGGCAGTGAGATTCTGTAGCTATTGTCTCATTAGGGAAATGAGATTCTGTAGCTTCTGTCTCATTAGGGTAGTGAGATTCTGTAGCTATTGTCTCATTAGGGAAATGACATTCTGTAGCTTCTGTCTCATTAGGGTAGTGATATTCTGTAGGTATTGTCTCATTAGGGCAGTGAGATTCTGTAGCTATTGTGTCATTAGGGCAATGAGATTCTTCAGCTATTGTCCCATTAGGGCAATGAGATTCTGCAGCTATTGTTTCATTAGGGAAATGAGATTCTGTAGCTTCTGTCTCATTAGGGTAGTGAGATTCTGTAGGTATTGTCTCATTAGGGCAGTGAGATTCTGTACCTATTGTGTCATTAGGGCAATGAGATTCTTCAGCTATTGTCCCATTAGGGCAATGAGATTCTTCAGCTATTGTCTCATTAGGGCAGTGAGATTCTGTAGCTATTGTCCCATTAGGGCAGTGAGATTCTGTAGCTTCTGTCTCATTAGGGTAGTGAGATTCTGTAGGTATTGTCCCATTAGGGCAATGAGATTCTGTAGCTATTGTCTCATTAGGGTAGTGAGATTCTGTAGGTATTGTCTCATTAGGGCAGTGAGATTCTGTAGCTTCTGTCTCATTAGGGTAGTGAGATTCTGTAGGTATTGTCTCATTAGGGCAGTGAGATTCTGTAGCTATTGTGTCATTAGGGCAATGAGATTCTGCAGCTATTGTCTCATAAGGGAAATGAGATTCTGTAGGTATTGTCCCATTAGCGCAGTGAGATTCTGTAGCTATTGTCTCATTAGGGCAGTGAGATTCTTCAGCTATTGTCTCATTAGGGCAATGAGATTCTGTAGCTATTGTCCCATTAGGGCAATGAGATTCTGTAGCTATTGTCCCATTAGGGGCAATGAGATTCTGTAGCTATTGTCTCATTAGGGCAGTGAGATTCTGTAGCTTTTGTCTCATTAGGGCAGTGAGATTCTTCAGCTATTGTCTCATTAGGGCAATGAGATTCTGTAGCTATTGTCCCATTAGGGGCAATGAGATTCTGTAGCTTTTGTCTCATTAGGGCAGTGAGATTCTGTAGCTATTGTCCCATTAGGGCAGTGAGATTCTGTAGCTTTTGTCTCATTAGGGCAGTGAGATTCTTCAGCTATTGTCTCATTAGGGCAGTGAGATTCTGTAGCTATTGTCTCATTAGGGCAATGAGATTCTGTAGCTTCTGTCTCATTAGAGTAGTGAGATTCTGCAGCTATTGTCTCATTAGGGAAATGAGATTCTGTAGCTTCTGTCTCATTAGGGTAGTGAGATTCTGTAGGTATTGTCTCATTAGGGCAGTGAGATTCTGTAGCTATTGTGTCATTAGGGCAATGAGATTCTTCAGCTATTGTCCCATTAGGGCAATGAGATTCTTCAGCTATTGTCTCATTAGGGCAGTGAGATTCTGTAGCTATTGTCTCATTAGGGCAATGAGATTCTGTAGCTTCTGTCTCATTAGGGTAGTGAGATTCTGTAGGTATTGTCTCATTAGGGCAGTGAGATTCTGTAGCTATTGTGTCATTAGGGCAATGAGATTCTTCAGCTATTGTCTCATTAGGGCAATGAGATTCTTCAGCTATTGTCTCATTAGGGCAGTGAGATTCTGTAGCTATTGTCCCATTAGGGCAGTGAGATTCTGTAGCTATTGTCCCATTAGGGCAGTGAGATTCTGTAGCTTCTGTCTCATTAGGGTAGTGAGATTCTGTAGGTATTGTCCCATTAGGGCAATGAGATTCTGTAGCTATTGTCTCATTAGGGCAGTGAGATTCTGTAGCTATTGTCTCATTAGGGAAATGAGATTCTGTAGCTTCTGTCTCATTAGGGTAGTGAGATTCTGTAGGTATTGTCTCATTAGGGCAGTGAGATTCTGTAGCTATTGTGTCATTAGGGCAATGAGATTCTTCAGCTATTGTCCCATTAGGGCAATGAGATTCTGCAGCTATTGTCTCATTAGGGAAATGAGATTCTGTAGCTTCTGTCTCATTAGGGTAGTGAGATTCTGTAGGTATTGTCTCATTAGGGCAGTGAGATTCTGTAGCTATTGTGTCATTAGGGCAATGAGATTCTGTAGCTATTGTCTCATTAGGGTCAATGAGATTCTGCAGCTATTGTTTCATTAGGGAAATGAGATTCTGTAGCTATTGTGTCATTAGGGCAATGAGATTCTGTAGGTATTGTCTCATTAGGGCAGTGAGATTCTGTAGCTATCGTCCCATTAGGGCAATGAGATTCTGCAGCTATTGTCCCATTAGGGGCAATGAGATTCTGTAGCTTTTATCTCATTAGGGCAGTGAGATTCTGTAGCTATTGTCCCATTAGGGCAGTGAGATTCTGTAGCTTTTGTCTCATTAGGGCAGTGAGATTCTTCAGCTATTGTCTCATTAGGGCAGTGAGATTCTGTAGCTATTGTCTCATTAGGGCAATGAGATTCTGTAGCTTCTGTCTCATTAGGGTAGTGAGATTCTGTAGGTATTGTCTCATTAGGGCAGTGAGATTCTGTAGCTATTGTCTCATTAGGGCAATGAGATTCTGTAGCTTCTGTCTCATTAGGGTAGTGAGATTCTGTAGGTATTGTCCCATTAGGGCAGTGAGATTCTGTAGCTATTGTCCCATTAGGGCAGTGAGATTCTGTAGCTATTGTCTCATTAGGGAAATGAGATTCTGTAGCTTCTGTCTCATTAGGGTAGTGAGATTCTGTAGCTATTGTCTCATTAGGGAAATGACATTCTGTAGCTTCTGTCTCATTAGGGTAGTGATATTCTGTAGGTATTGTCTCATTAGGGCAGTGAGATTCTGTAGCTATTGTGTCATTAGGGCAATGAGATTCTTCAGCTATTGTCCCATTAGGGCAATGAGATTCTGCAGCTATTGTTTCATTAGGGAAATGAGATTCTGTAGCTTCTGTCTCATTAGGGTAGTGAGATTCTGTAGGTATTGTCTCATTAGGGCAGTGAGATTCTGTACCTATTGTGTCATTAGGGCAATGAGATTCTTCAGCTATTGTCCCATTAGGGCAATGAGATTCTTCAGCTATTGTCTCATTAGGGCAGTGAGATTCTGTAGCTATTGTCCCATTAGGGCAGTGAGATTCTGTAGCTTCTGTCTCATTAGGGTAGTGAGATTCTGTAGGTATTGTCCCATTAGGGCAATGAGATTCTGTAGCTATTGTCTCATTAGGGTAGTGAGATTCTGTAGGTATTGTCTCATTAGGGCAGTGAGATTCTGTAGCTTCTGTCTCATTAGGGTAGTGAGATTCTGTAGGTATTGTCTCATTAGGGCAGTGAGATTCTGTAGCTATTGTGTCATTAGGGCAATGAGATTCTGCAGCTATTGTCTCATTAGGGAAATGAGATTCTGTAGGTATTGTCCCATTAGCGCAGTGAGATTCTGTAGCTATTGTCTCATTAGGGCAGTGAGATTCTTCAGCTATTGTCTCATTAGGGCAATGAGATTCTGTAGCTATTGTCCCATTAGGGCAATGAGATTCTGTAGCTATTGTCCCATTAGGGGCAATGAGATTCTGTAGCTATTGTCTCATTAGGGCAGTGAGATTCTGTAGCTTTTGTCTCATTAGGGCAGTGAGATTCTTCAGCTATTGTCTCATTAGGGCAATGAGATTCTGTAGCTATTGTCCCATTAGGGGCAATGAGATTCTGTAGCTTTTGTCTCATTAGGGCAGTGAGATTCTGTAGCTATTGTCCCATTAGGGCAGTGAGATTCTGTAGCTTTTGTCTCATTAGGGCAGTGAGATTCTTCAGCTATTGTCTCATTAGGGCAGTGAGATTCTGTAGCTATTGTCTCATTAGGGCAATGAGATTCTGTAGCTTCTGTCTCATTAGAGTAGTGAGATTCTGCAGCTATTGTCTCATTAGGGAAATGAGATTCTGTAGCTTCTGTCTCATTAGGGTAGTGAGATTCTGTAGGTATTGTCTCATTAGGGCAGTGAGATTCTGTAGCTATTGTGTCATTAGGGCAATGAGATTCTTCAGCTATTGTCCCATTAGGGCAATGAGATTCTTCAGCTATTGTCTCATTAGGGCAGTGAGATTCTGTAGCTATTGTCTCATTAGGGCAATGAGATTCTGTAGCTTCTGTCTCATTAGGGTAATGAGATTCTGTAGGTATTGTCTCATTAGGGCAGTGAGATTCTGTAGCTATTGTGTCATTAGGGCAATGAGATTCTTCAGCTATTGTCCCATTAGGGCAATGAGATTCTTCAGCTATTGTCTCATTAGGGCAGTGAGATTCTGTAGCTATTGTCCCATTAGGGCAGTGAGATTCTGTAGCTATTGTCCCATTAGGGCAGTGAGATTCTGTAGCTTCTGTCTCATTAGGGTAGTGAGATTCTGTAGGTATTGTCCCATTAGGGCAATGAGATTCTGTAGCTATTGTCTCATTAGGGTAGTGAGATTCTGTAGGTATTGTCTCATTAGGGCAGTGAGATTCTGTAGCTTCTGTCTCATTAGGGTAGTGAGATTCTGTAGGTATTGTCTCATTAGGGCAGTGGGATTCTGTAGCTATTGTGTCATTAGGGCAATGAGATTCTGCAGCTATTGTCTCATTAGGGAAATGAGATTCTGTAGGTATTGTCCCATTAGGGCAGTGAGATTCTGTAGCTATTGTCTCATTAGGGCAGTGAGATTCTTCAGCTATTGTCTCATTAGGGCAATGAGATTCTGTAGCTATTGTCCCATTAGGGGCAATGAGATTCTGTAGCTATTGTCCCATTAGGGCAGTGAGATTCGGTAGCTATTGTCCCATTAGGGCAGTGAGATTCTGTAGCTTTTGTCTCATTAGGGCAATGAGATTCTGTAGCTTCTGTCTCATTAGGGTAGTGAGATCCTGTAGGTATTGTCCCATTAGGGCAATGAGATTCTGTAGGTATTGTCTCATTAGGGTAGTGAGATTCTGTAGGTATTGTCTCATTAGGGCAGTGAGATTCTGTAGCTTCTGTCTCATTAGGGTAGTGAGATTCTGTAGGTATTGTCTCATTAGGGCAGTGAGATTCTGTAGCTATTGTGTCATTAGGGCAATGAGATTCTGCAGCTATTGTCTCATTAGGGAAATGAGATTCTGTAGGTATTGTCCCATTAGCGCAGTGAGATTCTGTAGCTATTGTCTCATTAGGGCAGTGAGATTCTTCAGCTATTGTCTCATTAGGGCAATGAGATTCTGTAGCTATTGTCCCATTAGGGCAATGAGATTCTGTAGCTATTGTCCCATTAGGGGCAATGAGATTCTGTAGCTATTGTCTCATTAGGGCAGTGAGATTCTGTAGCTTTTGTCTCATTAGGGCAGTGAGATTCTTCAGCTATTGTCTCATTAGGGCAATGAGATTCTGTAGCTTCTGTCTCATTAGGGTAGTGAGATTCTGTAGGTATTGTCTCATTAGGGCAGTGAGATTCTGTACCTATTGTCCCATTAGGGCAGTGAGATTCTGTAGCTATTGTCCCATTAGGGCAGTGAGATTCTGTAGGTATTGTCTCATTAGGGTAGTGAGATTCTGTAGCTATTGTCTCATTAGGGAAATGACATTCTGTAGCTTCTGTCTCATTAGGGTAGTGAGATTCTGTAGGTATTGTCTCATTAGGGCAGTGAGATTCTGTAGCTATTGTGTCATTAGGGCAATGAGATTCTTCAGCTATTGTCCCATTAGGGCAATGAGATTCTGCAGCTATTGTCTCATTAGGGAAATGAGATTCTGTAGCTTCTGTCTCATTAGGGTAGTGAGATTCTGTAGGTATTGTCTCATTAGGGCAGTGAGATTCTGTAGCTATTGTGTCATTAGGGCAATGAGATTCTTCAGCTATTGTCCCATTAGGGCAATGAGATTCTGCAGCTATTGTCTCATTAGGGAAATGAGATTCTGTAGCTTCTGTCTCATTAGGGTAGTGAGATTCTGTAGGTATTGTGTCATTAGGGCAATGAGATTCTGTAGCTATTGTCTCATTAGGGGCAATGAGATTCTGCAGCTATTGTTTCATTAGGGAAATGAGATTCTGTAGCTATTGTGTCATTAGGGCAATGAGATTCTGTAGGTATTGTGTCATTAGGGCAGTGAGATTCTGTAGCTATTGTCCCATTACGGCAGTGAGATTCTGTAGCTATTGTCTCATTAGGGCAGTGAGATTCTGTAGCTTTTGTCTCATTAGGGAAATGAGATTCTGTAGCTTCTGTCTCATTAGGGTAGTGAGATTCTGTAGGTATTGTCTCATTAGGGCAGTGAGATTCTGTAGCTATTGTGTCATTAGGGCAATGAGATTCTTCAGCTATTGTCCCATTAGGGCAATGAGATTCTGCAGCTATTGTCTCATTAGGGAAATGAGATTCTGTAGCTTCTGTCTCATTAGGGTAGTGAGATTCTGTAGGTATTGTCTCATTAGGGCAGTGAGATTCTGTAGCTATTGTGTCATTAGGGCAATGAGATTCTGTAGCTATTGTCTCATTAGGGTCAATGAGATTCTGCAGCTATTGTTTCATTAGGGAAATGAGATTCTGTAGCTATTGTGTCATTAGGGCAATGAGATTCTGTAGGTATTGTCTCATTAGGGCAGTGAGATTCTGTAGCTATTGTCCCATTAGGGCAATGAGATTCTGCAGCTATTGTCCCATTAGGGGCAATGAGATTCTGTAGCTTTTGTCTCATTAGGGCAGTGAGATTCTGTAGCTATTGTCCCATTAGGGCAGTGAGATTCTGTAGCTTTTGTCTCATTAGGGCAGTGAGATTCTTCAGCTATTGTCTCATTAGGGCAGTGAGATTCTGTAGCTATTGTCTCATTAGGGCAATGAGATTCTGTAGCTTCTGTCTCATTAGGGTAGTGAGATTCTGTAGGTATTGTCTCATTAGGGCAGTGAGATTCTGTAGCTATTGTCTCATTAGGGCAATGAGATTCTGTAGCTTCTGTCTCATTAGGGTAGTGAGATTCTGTAGGTATTGTCCCATTAGGGCAGTGAGATTCTGTAGCTATTGTCCCATTAGGGCAGTGAGATTCTGTAGCTATTGTCTCATTAGGGAAATGAGATTCTGTAGCTTCTGTCTCATTAGGGTAGTGAGATTCTGTAGCTATTGTCTCATTAGGGAAATGACATTCTGTAGCTTCTGTCTCATTAGGGTAGTGATATTCTGTAGGTATTGTCTCATTAGGGCAGTGAGATTCTGTAGCTATTGTGTCATTAGGGCAATGAGATTCTTCAGCTATTGTCCCATTAGGGCAATGAGATTCTGCAGCTATTGTCTCATTAGGGAAATGAGATTCTGTAGCTTTTGTCTCATTAGGGCAGTGAGATTCTGTAGCTATTGTCCCATTAGGGCAGTGAGATTCTGTAGCTTTTGTCTCATTAGGGCAGTGAGATTCTTCAGCTATTGTCTCATTAGGGCAGTGAGATTCTGTAGCTATTGTCTCATTAGGGCAATGAGATTCTGTAGCTTCTGTCTCATTAGAGTAGTGAGATTCTGCAGCTATTGTCTCATTAGGGAAATGAGATTCTGTAGCTTCTGTCTCATTAGGGTAGTGAGATTCTGTAGGTATTGTCTCATTAGGGCAGTGAGATTCTGTAGCTATTGTGTCATTAGGGCAATGAGATTCTTCAGCTATTGTCCCATTAGGGCAATGAGATTCTTCAGCTATTGTCTCATTAGGGCAGTGAGATTCTGTAGCTATTGTCTCATTAGGGCAATGAGATTCTGTAGCTTCTGTCTCATTAGGGTAGTGAGATTCTGTAGGTATTGTCTCATTAGGGCAGTGAGATTCTGTAGCTATTGTGTCATTAGGGCAATGAGATTCTTCAGCTATTGTCCCATTAGGGCAATGAGATTCTTCAGCTATTGTCTCATTAGGGCAGTGAGATTCTGTAGCTATTGTCCCATTAGGGCAGTGAGATTCTGTAGCTATTGTCCCATTAGGGCAGTGAGATTCTGTAGCTTCTGTCTCATTAGGGTAGTGAGATTCTGTAGGTATTGTCCCATTAGGGCAATGAGATTCTGTAGCTATTGTCTCATTAGGGTAGTGAGATTCTGTAGGTATTGTCTCATTAGGGCAGTGAGATTCTGTAGCTTCTGTCTCATTAGGGTAGTGAGATTCTGTAGGTATTGTCTCATTAGGGCAGTGAGATTCTGTAGCTATTGTGTCATTAGGGCAATGAGATTCTGCAGCTATTGTCTCATTAGGGAAATGAGATTCTGTAGGTATTGTCCCATTAGGGCAGTGAGATTCTGTAGCTATTGTCTCATTAGGGCAGTGAGATTCTTCAGCTATTGTCTCATTAGGGCAATGAGATTCTGTAGCTATTGTCCCATTAGGGGCAATGAGATTCTGTAGCTATTGTCCCATTAGGGCAGTGAGATTCTGCAGCTATTGTCCCATTAGGGCAGTGAGATTCTGTAGCTTTTGTCTCATTAGGGCAATGAGATTCTGTAGCTTCTGTCTCATTAGGGTAGTGAGATCCTGTAGGTATTGTCCCATTAGGGCAATGAGATTCTGTAGCTATTGTCTCATTAGGGTAGTGAGATTCTGTAGGTATTGTCTCATTAGGGCAGTGAGATTCTGTAGCTTCTGTCTCATTAGGGTAGTGAGATTCTGTAGGTATTGTCTCATTAGGGCAGTGAGATTCTGTAGCTATTGTGTCATTAGGGCAATGAGATTCTGCAGCTATTGTCTCATTAGGGAAATGAGATTCTGTAGGTATTGTCCCATTAGCGCAGTGAGATTCTGTAGCTATTGTCTCATTAGGGCAGTGAGATTCTTCAGCTATTGTCTCATTAGGGCAATGAGATTCTGTAGGTATTGTCCCATTAGGGCAATGAGATTCTGTAGCTATTGTCCCATTAGGGGCAATGAGATTCTGTAGCTATTGTCCCATTAGGGCAGTGAGATTCTGTAGCTTTGGTCTCATTAGGGCAGTGAGATTCTTCAGCTATTGTCTCATTAGGGCAGTGAGATTCTGTAGCTATTGTCTCATTAGGGCAATGAGATTCTGTAGCTTCTGTCTCATTAGGGTAGTGAGATTCTGTAGGTATTGTCTCATTAGGGCAGTGAGATTCTGTAGCTATTGTCCCATTAGGGCAGTGAGATTCTGTAGCTATTGTGTCATTAGGGCAATGAGATTCTTCAGCTATTGTCCCATTAGGGCAATGAGATTCTGCAGCTATTGTCTCATTAGGGAAATGAGATTCTGTAGCTTCTGTCTCATTAGGGTAGTGAGATTCTGTAGCTATTGTCTCATTAGGGCAGTGAGATTCTGTAGCTTCTGTCTCATTAGGGTAGTGAGATTCTGTAGGTATTGTCTCATTAGGGCAGTGAGATTCTGTAGCTATTGTCCCATTAGGGCAGTGAGATTCTGTAGCTATTGTGTCATTAGGGCAATGAGATTCTTCAGCTATTGTCCCTTTAGGGCAATGAGATTCTTCAGCTATTGTCTCATTAGGGCAGTGAGATTCTGTAGCTATTGTCTCATTAGGGCAATGAGATTCTGTAGCTTCTGTCTCATTAGGGTAGTGAGATTCTGTAGGTATTGTCTCATTAGGGCAGTGAGATTCTGTACCTATTGTCCCATTAGGGCAGTGAGATTCTGTAGCTATTGTCCCATTAGGGCAGTGAGATTCTGTAGGTATTGTCTCATTAGGGTAGTGAGATTCTGTAGCTATTGTCTCATTAGGGAAATGACATTCTGTAGCTTCTGTCTCATTAGGGTAGTGAGATTCTGTAGGTATTGTCTCATTAGGGCAGTGAGATTCTGTAGCTATTGTGTCATTAGGGCAATGAGATTCTTCAGCTATTGTCCCATTAGGGCAATGAGATTCTGCAGCTATTGTCTCATTAGGGAAATGAGATTCTGTAGCTTCTGTCTCATTAGGGTAGTGAGATTCTGTAGGTATTGTCTCATTAGGGCAGTGAGATTCTGTAGCTATTGTGTCATTAGGGCAATGAGATTCTTCAGCTATTGTCCCATTAGGGCAATGAGATTCTGCAGCTATTGTCTCATTAGGGAAATGAGATTCTGTAGCTTCTGTCTCATTAGGGTAGTGAGATTCTGTAGGTATTGTGTCATTAGGGCAATGAGATTCTGTAGCTATTGTCTCATTAGGGGCAATGAGATTCTGCAGCTATTGTTTCATTAGGGAAATGAGATTCTGTAGCTATTGTGTCATTAGGGCAATGAGATTCTGTAGGTATTGTGTCATTAGGGCAGTGAGATTCTGTAGCTATTGTCCCATTAGGGCAGTGAGATTCTGTAGCTATTGTCTCATTAGGGCAGTGAGATTCTGTAGCTATTGTCTCATTAGGGAAATGAGATTCTGTAGCTTCTGTCTCATTAGGGTAGTGAGATTCTGTAGGTATTGTCTCATTAGGGCAGTGAGATTCTGTAGCTATTGTGTCATTAGGGCAATGAGATTCTTCAGCTATTGTCCCATTAGGGCAATGAGATTCTGCAGCTATTGTCTCATTAGGGAAATGAGATTCTGTAGCTTCTGTCTCATTAGGGTAGTGAGATTCTGTAGGTATTGTCTCATTAGGGCAGTGAGATTCTGTAGCTATTGTGTCATTAGGGCAATGAGATTCTGTAGCTATTGTCTCATTAGGGTCAATGAGATTCTGCAGCTATTGTTTCATTAGGGAAATGAGATTCTGTAGCTATTGTGTCATTAGGGCAATGAGATTCTGTAGGTATTGTCTCATTAGGGCAGTGAGATTCTGTAGCTATCGTCCCATTAGGGCAATGAGATTCTGCAGCTATTGTCCCATTAGGGGCAATGAGATTCTGTAGCTTTTATCTCATTAGGGCAGTGAGATTCTGTAGCTATTGTCCCATTAGGGCAGTGAGATTCTGTAGCTTTTGTCTCATTAGGGCAGTGAGATTCTTCAGCTATTGTCTCATTAGGGCAGTGAGATTCTGTAGCTATTGTCTCATTAGGGCAATGAGATTCTGTAGCTTCTGTCTCATTAGGGTAGTGAGATTCTGTAGGTATTGTCTCATTAGGGCAGTGAGATTCTGTAGCTATTGTCTCATTAGGGCAATGAGATTCTGTAGCTTCTGTCTCATTAGGGTAGTGAGATTCTGTAGGTATTGTCCCATTAGGGCAGTGAGATTCTGTAGCTATTGTCCCATTAGGGCAGTGAGATTCTGTAGCTATTGTCTCATTAGGGAAATGAGATTCTGTAGCTTCTGTCTCATTAGGGTAGTGAGATTCTGTAGCTATTGTCTCATTAGGGAAATGACATTCTGTAGCTTCTGTCTCATTAGGGTAGTGATATTCTGTAGGTATTGTCTCATTAGGGCAGTGAGATTCTGTAGCTATTGTGTCATTAGGGCAATGAGATTCTTCAGCTATTGTCCCATTAGGGCAATGAGATTCTGCAGCTATTGTTTCATTAGGGAAATGAGATTCTGTAGCTTCTGTCTCATTAGGGTAGTGAGATTCTGTAGGTATTGTCTCATTAGGGCAGTGAGATTCTGTACCTATTGTGTCATTAGGGCAATGAGATTCTTCAGCTATTGTCCCATTAGGGCAATGAGATTCTTCAGCTATTGTCTCATTAGGGCAGTGAGATTCTGTAGCTATTGTCCCATTAGGGCAGTGAGATTCTGTAGCTTCTGTCTCATTAGGGTAGTGAGATTCTGTAGGTATTGTCCCATTAGGGCAATGAGATTCTGTAGCTATTGTCTCATTAGGGTAGTGAGATTCTGTAGGTATTGTCTCATTAGGGCAGTGAGATTCTGTAGCTTCTGTCTCATTAGGGTAGTGAGATTCTGTAGGTATTGTCTCATTAGGGCAGTGAGATTCTGTAGCTATTGTGTCATTAGGGCAATGAGATTCTGCAGCTATTGTCTCATAAGGGAAATGAGATTCTGTAGGTATTGTCCCATTAGCGCAGTGAGATTCTGTAGCTATTGTCTCATTAGGGCAGTGAGATTCTTCAGCTATTGTCTCATTAGGGCAATGAGATTCTGTAGCTATTGTCCCATTAGGGCAATGAGATTCTGTAGCTATTGTCCCATTAGGGGCAATGAGATTCTGTAGCTATTGTCTCATTAGGGCAGTGAGATTCTGTAGCTTTTGTCTCATTAGGGCAGTGAGATTCTTCAGCTATTGTCTCATTAGGGCAATGAGATTCTGTAGCTATTGTCCCATTAGGGGCAATGAGATTCTGTAGCTTTTGTCTCATTAGGGCAGTGAGATTCTGTAGCTATTGTCCCATTAGGGCAGTGAGATTCTGTAGCTTTTGTCTCATTAGGGCAGTGAGATTCTTCAGCTATTGTCTCATTAGGGCAGTGAGATTCTGTAGCTATTGTCTCATTAGGGCAATGAGATTCTGTAGCTTCTGTCTCATTAGAGTAGTGAGATTCTGCAGCTATTGTCTCATTAGGGAAATGAGATTCTGTAGCTTCTGTCTCATTAGGGTAGTGAGATTCTGTAGGTATTGTCTCATTAGGGCAGTGAGATTCTGTAGCTATTGTGTCATTAGGGCAATGAGATTCTTCAGCTATTGTCCCATTAGGGCAATGAGATTCTTCAGCTATTGTCTCATTAGGGCAGTGAGATTCTGTAGCTATTGTCTCATTAGGGCAATGAGATTCTGTAGCTTCTGTCTCATTAGGGTAGTGAGATTCTGTAGGTATTGTCTCATTAGGGCAGTGAGATTCTGTAGCTATTGTGTCATTAGGGCAATGAGATTCTTCAGCTATTGTCCCATTAGGGCAATGAGATTCTTCAGCTATTGTCTCATTAGGGCAGTGAGATTCTGTAGCTATTGTCCCATTAGGGCAGTGAGATTCTGTAGCTATTGTCCCATTAGGGCAGTGAGATTCTGTAGCTTCTGTCTCATTAGGGTAGTGAGATTCTGTAGGTATTGTCCCATTAGGGCAATGAGATTCTGTAGCTATTGTCTCATTAGGGCAGTGAGATTCTGTAGCTATTGTCTCATTAGGGAAATGAGATTCTGTAGCTTCTGTCTCATTAGGGTAGTGAGATTCTGTAGGTATTGTCTCATTAGGGCAGTGAGATTCTGTAGCTATTGTGTCATTAGGGCAATGAGATTCTTCAGCTATTGTCCCATTAGGGCAATGAGATTCTGCAGCTATTGTCTCATTAGGGAAATGAGATTCTGTAGCTTCTGTCTCATTAGGGTAGTGAGATTCTGTAGGTATTGTCTCATTAGGGCAGTGAGATTCTGTAGCTATTGTGTCATTAGGGCAATGAGATTCTGTAGCTATTGTCTCATTAGGGTCAATGAGATTCTGCAGCTATTGTTTCATTAGGGAAATGAGATTCTGTAGCTATTGTGTCATTAGGGCAATGAGATTCTGTAGGTATTGTCTCATTAGGGCAGTGAGATTCTGTAGCTATCGTCCCATTAGGGCAATGAGATTCTGCAGCTATTGTCCCATTAGGGGCAATGAGATTCTGTAGCTTTTATCTCATTAGGGCAGTGAGATTCTGTAGCTATTGTCCCATTAGGGCAGTGAGATTCTGTAGCTTTTGTCTCATTAGGGCAGTGAGATTCTTCAGCTATTGTCTCATTAGGGCAGTGAGATTCTGTAGCTATTGTCTCATTAGGGCAATGAGATTCTGTAGCTTCTGTCTCATTAGGGTAGTGAGATTCTGTAGGTATTGTCTCATTAGGGCAGTGAGATTCTGTAGCTATTGTCTCATTAGGGCAATGAGATTCTGTAGCTTCTGTCTCATTAGGGTAGTGAGATTCTGTAGGTATTGTCCCATTAGGGCAGTGAGATTCTGTAGCTATTGTCCCATTAGGGCAGTGAGATTCTGTAGCTATTGTCTCATTAGGGAAATGAGATTCTGTAGCTTCTGTCTCATTAGGGTAGTGAGATTCTGTAGCTATTGTCTCATTAGGGAAATGACATTCTGTAGCTTCTGTCTCATTAGGGTAGTGATATTCTGTAGGTATTGTCTCATTAGGGCAGTGAGATTCTGTAGCTATTGTGTCATTAGGGCAATGAGATTCTTCAGCTATTGTCCCATTAGGGCAATGAGATTCTGCAGCTATTGTTTCATTAGGGAAATGAGATTCTGTAGCTTCTGTCTCATTAGGGTAGTGAGATTCTGTAGGTATTGTCTCATTAGGGCAGTGAGATTCTGTACCTATTGTGTCATTAGGGCAATGAGATTCTTCAGCTATTGTCCCATTAGGGCAATGAGATTCTTCAGCTATTGTCTCATTAGGGCAGTGAGATTCTGTAGCTATTGTCCCATTAGGGCAGTGAGATTCTGTAGCTTCTGTCTCATTAGGGTAGTGAGATTCTGTAGGTATTGTCCCATTAGGGCAATGAGATTCTGTAGCTATTGTCTCATTAGGGTAGTGAGATTCTGTAGGTATTGTCTCATTAGGGCAGTGAGATTCTGTAGCTTCTGTCTCATTAGGGTAGTGAGATTCTGTAGGTATTGTCTCATTAGGGCAGTGAGATTCTGTAGCTATTGTGTCATTAGGGCAATGAGATTCTGCAGCTATTGTCTCATTAGGGAAATGAGATTCTGTAGGTATTGTCCCATTAGCGCAGTGAGATTCTGTAGCTATTGTCTCATTAGGGCAGTGAGATTCTTCAGCTATTGTCTCATTAGGGCAATGAGATTCTGTAGCTATTGTCCCATTAGGGCAATGAGATTCTGTAGCTATTGTCCCATTAGGGGCAATGAGATTCTGTAGCTATTGTCTCATTAGGGCAGTGAGATTCTGTAGCTTTTGTCTCATTAGGGCAGTGAGATTCTTCAGCTATTGTCTCATTAGGGCAATGAGATTCTGTAGCTATTGTCCCATTAGGGGCAATGAGATTCTGTAGCTTTTGTCTCATTAGGGCAGTGAGATTCTGTAGCTATTGTCCCATTAGGGCAGTGAGATTCTGTAGCTTTTGTCTCATTAGGGCAGTGAGATTCTTCAGCTATTGTCTCATTAGGGCAGTGAGATTCTGTAGCTATTGTCTCATTAGGGCAATGAGATTCTGTAGCTTCTGTCTCATTAGAGTAGTGAGATTCTGCAGCTATTGTCTCATTAGGGAAATGAGATTCTGTAGCTTCTGTCTCATTAGGGTAGTGAGATTCTGTAGGTATTGTCTCATTAGGGCAGTGAGATTCTGTAGCTATTGTGTCATTAGGGCAATGAGATTCTTCAGCTATTGTCCCATTAGGGCAATGAGATTCTTCAGCTATTGTCTCATTAGGGCAGTGAGATTCTGTAGCTATTGTCTCATTAGGGCAATGAGATTCTGTAGCTTCTGTCTCATTAGGGTAATGAGATTCTGTAGGTATTGTCTCATTAGGGCAGTGAGATTCTGTAGCTATTGTGTCATTAGGGCAATGAGATTCTTCAGCTATTGTCCCATTAGGGCAATGAGATTCTTCAGCTATTGTCTCATTAGGGCAGTGAGATTCTGTAGCTATTGTCCCATTAGGGCAGTGAGATTCTGTAGCTATTGTCCCATTAGGGCAGTGAGATTCTGTAGCTTCTGTCTCATTAGGGTAGTGAGATTCTGTAGGTATTGTCCCATTAGGGCAATGAGATTCTGTAGCTATTGTCTCATTAGGGTAGTGAGATTCTGTAGGTATTGTCTCATTAGGGCAGTGAGATTCTGTAGCTTCTGTCTCATTAGGGTAGTGAGATTCTGTAGGTATTGTCTCATTAGGGCAGTGGGATTCTGTAGCTATTGTGTCATTAGGGCAATGAGATTCTGCAGCTATTGTCTCATTAGGGAAATGAGATTCTGTAGGTATTGTCCCATTAGGGCAGTGAGATTCTGTAGCTATTGTCTCATTAGGGCAGTGAGATTCTTCAGCTATTGTCTCATTAGGGCAATGAGATTCTGTAGCTATTGTCCCATTAGGGGCAATGAGATTCTGTAGCTATTGTCCCATTAGGGCAGTGAGATTCGGTAGCTATTGTCCCATTAGGGCAGTGAGATTCTGTAGCTTTTGTCTCATTAGGGCAATGAGATTCTGTAGCTTCTGTCTCATTAGGGTAGTGAGATCCTGTAGGTATTGTCCCATTAGGGCAATGAGATTCTGTAGGTATTGTCTCATTAGGGTAGTGAGATTCTGTAGGTATTGTCTCATTAGGGCAGTGAGATTCTGTAGCTTCTGTCTCATTAGGGTAGTGAGATTCTGTAGGTATTGTCTCATTAGGGCAGTGAGATTCTGTAGCTATTGTGTCATTAGGGCAATGAGATTCTGCAGCTATTGTCTCATTAGGGAAATGAGATTCTGTAGGTATTGTCCCATTAGCGCAGTGAGATTCTGTAGCTATTGTCTCATTAGGGCAGTGAGATTCTTCAGCTATTGTCTCATTAGGGCAATGAGATTCTGTAGCTATTGTCCCATTAGGGCAATGAGATTCTGTAGCTATTGTCCCATTAGGGGCAATGAGATTCTGTAGCTATTGTCTCATTAGGGCAGTGAGATTCTGTAGCTTTTGTCTCATTAGGGCAGTGAGATTCTTCAGCTATTGTCTCATTAGGGCAATGAGATTCTGTAGCTTCTGTCTCATTAGGGTAGTGAGATTCTGTAGGTATTGTCTCATTAGGGCAGTGAGATTCTGTACCTATTGTCCCATTAGGGCAGTGAGATTCTGTAGCTATTGTCCCATTAGGGCAGTGAGATTCTGTAGGTATTGTCTCATTAGGGTAGTGAGATTCTGTAGCTATTGTCTCATTAGGGAAATGACATTCTGTAGCTTCTGTCTCATTAGGGTAGTGAGATTCTGTAGGTATTGTCTCATTAGGGCAGTGAGATTCTGTAGCTATTGTGTCATTAGGGCAATGAGATTCTTCAGCTATTGTCCCATTAGGGCAATGAGATTCTGCAGCTATTGTCTCATTAGGGAAATGAGATTCTGTAGCTTCTGTCTCATTAGGGTAGTGAGATTCTGTAGGTATTGTCTCATTAGGGCAGTGAGATTCTGTAGCTATTGTGTCATTAGGGCAATGAGATTCTTCAGCTATTGTCCCATTAGGGCAATGAGATTCTGCAGCTATTGTCTCATTAGGGAAATGAGATTCTGTAGCTTCTGTCTCATTAGGGTAGTGAGATTCTGTAGGTATTGTGTCATTAGGGCAATGAGATTCTGTAGCTATTGTCTCATTAGGGGCAATGAGATTCTGCAGCTATTGTTTCATTAGGGAAATGAGATTCTGTAGCTATTGTGTCATTAGGGCAATGAGATTCTGTAGGTATTGTGTCATTAGGGCAGTGAGATTCTGTAGCTATTGTCCCATTACGGCAGTGAGATTCTGTAGCTATTGTCTCATTAGGGCAGTGAGATTCTGTAGCTTTTGTCTCATTAGGGAAATGAGATTCTGTAGCTTCTGTCTCATTAGGGTAGTGAGATTCTGTAGGTATTGTCTCATTAGGGCAGTGAGATTCTGTAGCTATTGTGTCATTAGGGCAATGAGATTCTTCAGCTATTGTCCCATTAGGGCAATGAGATTCTGCAGCTATTGTCTCATTAGGGAAATGAGATTCTGTAGCTTCTGTCTCATTAGGGTAGTGAGATTCTGTAGGTATTGTCTCATTAGGGCAGTGAGATTCTGTAGCTATTGTGTCATTAGGGCAATGAGATTCTGTAGCTATTGTCTCATTAGGGTCAATGAGATTCTGCAGCTATTGTTTCATTAGGGAAATGAGATTCTGTAGCTATTGTGTCATTAGGGCAATGAGATTCTGTAGGTATTGTCTCATTAGGGCAGTGAGATTCTGTAGCTATTGTCCCATTAGGGCAATGAGATTCTGCAGCTATTGTCCCATTAGGGGCAATGAGATTCTGTAGCTTTTGTCTCATTAGGGCAGTGAGATTCTGTAGCTATTGTCCCATTAGGGCAGTGAGATTCTGTAGCTTTTGTCTCATTAGGGCAGTGAGATTCTTCAGCTATTGTCTCATTAGGGCAGTGAGATTCTGTAGCTATTGTCTCATTAGGGCAATGAGATTCTGTAGCTTCTGTCTCATTAGGGTAGTGAGATTCTGTAGGTATTGTCTCATTAGGGCAGTGAGATTCTGTAGCTATTGTCTCATTAGGGCAATGAGATTCTGTAGCTTCTGTCTCATTAGGGTAGTGAGATTCTGTAGGTATTGTCCCATTAGGGCAGTGAGATTCTGTAGCTATTGTCCCATTAGGGCAGTGAGATTCTGTAGCTATTGTCTCATTAGGGAAATGAGATTCTGTAGCTTCTGTCTCATTAGGGTAGTGAGATTCTGTAGCTATTGTCTCATTAGGGAAATGACATTCTGTAGCTTCTGTCTCATTAGGGTAGTGATATTCTGTAGGTATTGTCTCATTAGGGCAGTGAGATTCTGTAGCTATTGTGTCATTAGGGCAATGAGATTCTTCAGCTATTGTCCCATTAGGGCAATGAGATTCTGCAGCTATTGTCTCATTAGGGAAATGAGATTCTGTAGCTTCTGTCTCATTAGGGTAGTGAGATTCTGTAGGTATTGTCTCATTAGGGCAGTGAGATTCTGTACCTATTGTGTCATTAGGGCAATGAGATTCTTCAGCTATTGTCCCATTAGGGCAATGAGATTCTTCAGCTATTGTCTCATTAGAGCAGTGAGATTCTGTAGCTATTGTCCCATTAGGGCAGTGAGATTCTGTAGCTTCTGTCTCATTAGGGTAGTGAGATTCTGTAGGTATTGTCCCATTAGGGCAATGAGATTCTGTAGCTATTGTCTCATTAGGGTAGTGAGATTCTGTAGGTATTGTCTCATTAGGGCAGTGAGATTCTGTAGCTTCTGTCTCATTAGGGTAGTGAGATTCTGTAGGTATTGTCTCATTAGGGCAGTGAGATTCTGTAGCTATTGTGTCATTAGGGCAATGAGATTCTGCAGCTATTGTCTCATTAGGGAAATGAGATTCTGTAGGTATTGTCCCATTAGCGCAGTGAGATTCTGTAGCTATTGTCTCATTAGGGCAGTGAGATTCTTCAGCTATTGTCTCATTAGGGCAATGAGATTCTGTAGCTATTGTCCCATTAGGGCAATGAGATTCTGTAGCTATTGTCCCATTAGGGGCAATGAGATTCTGTAGCTATTGTCTCATTAGGGCAGTGAGATTCTGTAGCTTTTGTCTCATTAGGGCAGTGAGATTCTTCAGCTATTGTCTCATTAGGGCAATGAGATTCTGTAGCTATTGTCCCATTAGGGGCAATGAGATTCTGTAGCTTTTGTCTCATTAGGGCAGTGAGATTCTGTAGCTATTGTCCCATTAGGGCAGTGAGATTCTGTAGCTTTTGTCTCATTAGGGCAGTGAGATTCTTCAGCTATTGTCTCATTAGGGCAGTGAGATTCTGTAGCTATTGTCTCATTAGGGCAATGAGATTCTGTAGCTTCTGTCTCATTAGAGTAGTGAGATTCTGCAGCTATTGTCTCATTAGGGAAATGAGATTCTGTAGCTTCTGTCTCATTAGGGTAGTGAGATTCTGTAGGTATTGTCTCATTAGGGCAGTGAGATTCTGTAGCTATTGTGTCATTAGGGCAATGAGATTCTTCAGCTATTGTCCCATTAGGGCAATGAGATTCTTTAGCTATTGTCTCATTAGGGCAGTGAGATTCTGTAGCTATTGTCTCATTAGGGCAATGAGATTCTGTAGCTTCTGTCTCATTAGGGTAGTGAGATTCTGTAGGTATTGTCTCATTAGGGCAGTGAGATTCTGTAGCTATTGTGTCATTAGGGCAATGAGATTCTTCAGCTATTGTCCCATTAGGGCAATGAGATTCTTCAGCTATTGTCTCATTAGGGCAGTGAGATTCTGTAGCTATTGTCCCATTAGGGCAGTGAGATTCTGTAGCTATTGTCCCATTAGGGCAGTGAGATTCTGTAGCTTCTGTCTCATTAGGGTAGTGAGATTCTGTAGGTATTGTCCCATTAGGGCAATGAGATTCTGTAGCTATTGTCTCATTAGGGTAGTGAGATTCTGTAGGTATTGTCTCATTAGGGCAGTGAGATTCTGTAGCTTCTGTCTCATTAGGGTAGTGAGATTCTGTAGGTATTGTCTCATTAGGGCAGTGAGATTCTGTAGCTATTGTGTCATTAGGGCAATGAGATTCTGCAGCTATTGTCTCATTAGGGAAATGAGATTCTGTAGGTATTGTCCCATTAGGGCAGTGAGATTCTGTAGCTATTGTCTCATTAGGGCAGTGAGATTCTTCAGCTATTGTCTCATTAGGGCAATGAGATTCTGTAGCTATTGTCCCATTAGGGGCAATGAGATTCTGTAGCTATTGTCCCATTAGGGCAGTGAGATTCTGCAGCTATTGTCCCATTAGGGCAGTGAGATTCTGTAGCTTTTGTCTCATTAGGGCAATGAGATTCTGTAGCTTCTGTCTCATTAGGGTAGTGAGATTCTGTAGGTATTGTCCCATTAGGGCAATGAGATTCTGTAGCTATTGTCTCATTAGGGTAGTGAGATTCTGTAGGTATTGTCTCATTAGGGCAGTGAGATTCTGTAGCTTCTGTCTCATTAGGGTAGTGAGATTCTGTAGGTATTGTCTCATTAGGGCAGTGAGATTCTGTAGCTATTGTGTCATTAGGGCAATGAGATTCTGCAGCTATTGTCTCATTAGGGAAATGAGATTCTGTAGGTATTGTCCCATTAGCGCAGTGAGATTCTGTAGCTATTGTCTCATTAGGGCAGTGAGATTCTTCAGCTATTGTCTCATTAGGGCAATGAGATTCTGTAGCTATTGTCCCATTAGGGCAATGAGATTCTGTAGCTATTGTCCCATTAGGGGCAATGAGATTCTGTAGCTATTGTCTCATTAGGGCAGTGAGATTCTGTAGCTTTTGTCTCATTAGGGCAGTGAGATTCTTCAGCTATTGTCTCATTAGGGCAATGAGATTCTGTAGCTATTGTCCCATTAGGGGCAATGAGATTCTGTAGCTTTTGTCTCATTAGGGCAGTGAGATTCTGTAGCTATTGTCCCATTAGGGCAGTGAGATTCTGTAGCTTTTGTCTCATTAGGGCAGTGAGATTCTTCAGCTATTGTCTCATTAGGGCAGTGAGATTCTGTAGCTATTGTCTCATTAGGGCAATGAGATTCTGTAGCTTCTGTCTCATTAGAGTAGTGAGATTCTGCAGCTATTGTCTCATTAGGGAAATGAGATTCTGTAGCTTCTGTCTCATTAGGGTAGTGAGATTCTGTAGGTATTGTCTCATTAGGGCAGTGAGATTCTGTAGCTATTGTGTCATTAGGGCAATGAGATTCTTCAGCTATTGTCCCATTAGGGCAATGAGATTCTTCAGCTATTGTCTCATTAGGGCAGTGAGATTCTGTAGCTATTGTCTCATTAGGGCAATGAGATTCTGTAGCTATTGTCCCATTAGGGCAGTGAGATTCTGTAGCTTTTGTCTCATTAGGGCAGTGAGATTCTTCAGCTATTGTCTCATTAGGGCAGTGAGATTCTGTAGCTATTGTCTCATTAGGGCAATGAGATTCTGTAGCTTCTGTCTCATTAGGGTAGTGAGATTCTGTAGGTATTGTCTCATTAGGGCAGTGAGATTCTGTAGCTATTGTGTCATTAGGGCAGTGAGATTCTGTAGCTATTGTCCCATTAGGGCAGTGAGATTCTGTAGCTATTGTCCCATTAGGGCAGTGAGATTCTGTAGCTATTGTCTCATTAGGGAAATGAGATTCTGTAGCTTCTGTCTTATTAGGGTAGTGAGATTCTGTATGTATTGTCTCATTAGGGCAGTGAGATTCTGTAGGTATTGTCTCATTAGGGTAGTGAGATTCTGTAGCTATTGTCTCATTAGGGAAATGACATTCTGTAGCTTCTGTCTCATTAGGGTAGTGAGATTCTGTAGGTATTGTCTCATTAGGGCAGTGAGATTCTGTAGCTATTGTGTCATTAGGGCAATGAGATTCTTCAGCTATTGTCCCATTAGGGCAATGAGATTCTGCAGCTATTGTCTCATTAGGGAAATGAGATTCTGTAGCTTCTGTCTCATTAGGGTAGTGAGATTCTGTAGGTATTGTCTCATTAGGGCAGTGAGATTCTGTAGCTATTGTGTCATTAGGGCAATGAGATTCTTCAGCTATTGTCCCATTAGGGCAATGAGATTCTGTAGGTATTGTCTCATTAGGGCAGTGAGATTCTGTAGCTATTGTCTCATTAGGGCAATGAGATTCTGTAGCTTCTGTCTCATTAGGGTAGTGAGATTCTGTAGGTATTGTCTCATTAGGGCAGTGAGATTCTGTAGCTATTGTGTCATTAGGGCAATGAGATTCTTCAGCTATTGTCCCATTAGGGCAATGAGATTCTTCAGCTATTGTCTCATTAGGGCAGTGAGATTCTGTAGCTATTGTCCCATTAGGGCAGTGAGATTCTGTAGCTATTGTCCCATTAGGGCAGTGAGATTCTGTAGCTTCTGTCTCATTAGGGTAGTGAGATTCTGTAGGTATTGTCCCATTAGGGCAATGAGATTCTGTAGCTATTGTCTCATTAGGGTAGTGAGATTCTGTAGGTATTGTCTCATTAGGGCAGTGAGATTCTGTAGCTTCTGTCTCATTAGGGTAGTGAGATTCTGTAGGTATTGTCTCATTAGGGCAGTGAGATTCTGTAGCTATTGTGTCATTAGGGCAATGAGATTCTGCAGCTATTGTCTCATTAGGGAAATGAGATTCTGTAGGTATTGTCCCATTAGGGCAGTGAGATTCTGTAGCTATTGTCTCATTAGGGCAGTGAGATTCTTCAGCTATTGTCTCATTAGGGCAATGAGATTCTGTAGCTATTGTCCCATTAGGGGCAATGAGATTCTGTAGCTATTGTCCCATTAGGGCAGTGAGATTCTGCAGCTATTGTCCCATTAGGGCAGTGAGATTCTGTAGCTTTTGTCTCATTAGGGCAATGAGATTCTGTAGCTTCTGTCTCATTAGAGTAGTGAGATTCTGTAGGTATTGTCTCATTAGGGCAGTGAGATTCTGTAGCTATTGTCCCATTAGGGCAGTGAGATTCTGTAGCTATTGTCCCATTAGGGCAGTGAGATTCTGTAGCTATTGTCTCATTAGGGTAGTGAGATTCTGTAGGTATTGTCTCATTAGGGCAGTGAGATTCTGTAGCTATTGTCCCATTAGGGCAGTGAGATTCTGTAGCTATTGTCCCATTGGGGCAGTGAGATTCTGTAGCTATTGTCTCATTAGGGAAATGAGATTCTGTAGCTTCTGTCTCATTAGGGTAGTGAGATTCTGTAGGTATTGTCTCATTAGGGCAGTGAGATTCTGTAGGTATTGTCTCATTAGGGTAGTGAGATTCTGTAGCTATTGTCTCATTAGGGAAATGACATTCTGTAGCTTCTGTCTCATTAGGGTAGTGATATTCTGTAGGTATTGTCTCATTAGGGCAGTGAGATTCTGTAGCTATTGTGTCATTAGGGCAATGAGATTCTTCAGCTATTGTCCCATTAGGGCAATGAGATTCTGCAGCTATTGTCTCATTAGGGAAATGAGATTCTGTAGCTTCTGTCTCATTAGAGTAGTGAGATTCTGTAGGTATTGTCTCATTAGGGCAGTGAGATTCTGTAGCTATTGTGTCATTAGGGCAATGAGATTCTTCAGCTATTGTCCGATTAGGGCAATGAGATTCTTCAGCTATTGTCTCATTAGGGCAGTGAGATTCTGTAGCTATTGTCTCATTAGGGCAATGAGATTCTGTAGCTTCTGTCTCATTAGGGTAGTGAGATTCTGTAGCTTCTGTCTCATTAGGGCAGTGAGATTCTGTAGCTATTGTCCCATTAGGGCAGTGAGATTCTGTAGCTATTGTCCCATTAGGGCAGTGAGATTCTGTAGCTTCTGTCTCATTAGGGTAGTGAGATTCTGTAGGTATTGTCTCATTAGGGCAGTGAGATTCTGTAGGTATTGTCTCATTAGGGTAGTGAGATTCTGTAGCTATTGTGTCATTAGGGCAGTGAGATTCTGTAGCTATTGTCCCATTAGGGCAATGAGATTCTGCAGCTATTGTCCCATTAGGGGCAATGAGATTCTGTAGCTTTTGTCTCATTAGGGCAGTGAGATTCTGTAGCTATTGTCCCATTAGGGCAGTGAGATTCTGTAGCTTTTGTCTCATTAGGGCAGTGAGATTCTTCAGCTATTGTCTCATTAGGGCAGTGAGATTCTGTAGCTATTGTCTCATTAGGGCAATGAGATTCTGTAGCTTCTGTCTCATTAGAGTAGTGAGATTCTGTAGGTATTGTCTCATTAGGGCAGTGAGATTCTGTAGCTATTGTCCCATTAGGGCAGTGAGATTCGGTAGCTATTGTCCCATTAGGGCAGTGAGATTCTGTAGCTATTGTCCCATTAGGGCAGTGAGATTCTGTAGCTATTGTCTCATTAGGGTAGTGAGATTCTGTAGGTATTGTCTCATTAGGGCAGTGAGATTCTGTAGCTATTGTGTCATTAGGGCAATGAGATTCTTCAGCTATTGTCCGATTAGGGCAATGAGATTCTTCAGCTATTGTCTCATTAGGGCAGTGAGATTCTGTAGCTATTGTCTCATTAGGGCAATGAGATTCTGTAGCTTCTGTCTCATTAGGGTAGTGAGATTCTGTAGCTTCTGTCTCATTAGGGCAGTGAGATTCTGTAGCTATTGTCCCATTAGGGCAGTGAGATTCTGTAGCTATTGTCCCATTAGGGCAGTGAGATTCTGTAGCTTCTGTCTCATTAGGGTAGTGAGATTCTGTAGGTATTGTCTCATTAGGGCAGTGAGATTCTGTAGGTATTGTCTCATTAGGGTAGTGAGATTCTGTAGCTATTGTGTCATTAGGGCAATGAGATTCTTCAGCTATTGTCCCATTAGGGCAATGAGATTCTGCAGCTATTGTCTCATTAGGGAAATGAGATTCTGTAGCTTCTGTCTCATTAGGGTTGTGAGATTCTGTAGGTATTGTCTCATTAGGGCAGTGAGATTCTGTAGCTATTGTCCAATTAGGGCAGTGAGATTCTGTAGCTATTGTCCCATTAGGGCAGTGAGATTCTGTAGCTTCTGTCTCATTAGGGTAGTGAGATTCTGTAGCTATTGTGTCATTAGGGCAGTGAGATTCTGTAGCTATTGTCCCATTAGGGCAATGAGATTCTGCAGCTATTGTCTCATTAGGGCAGTGAGATTCTGTAGCTTTTGTCTCATTAGGGCAGTGAGATTCTTCAGCTATTGTCTCATTAGGGCAGTGAGATTCTGTAGCTATTGTCTCATTAGGGCAATGAGATTCTGTAGCTTCTGTCTCATTAGAGTAGTGAGATTCTGTAGGTATTGTCTCATTAGGGCAGTGAGATTCTGTAGCTATTGTCCCATTAGGGCAGTGAGATTCTGTAGCTATTGTCCCATTAGGGCAGTGAGATTCTGTAGCTATTGTCCCATTAGGGCAGTGAGATTCTGTAGCTATTGTCTCATTAGGGAAATGAGATTCTGTAGCTTCTGTCTCATTAGGGTAGTGAGATTCTGTAGGTATTGTCTCATTAGGGCAGTGAGATTCTGTAGGTATTGTCTCATTAGGGTAGTGAGATTCTGTAGCTAGTGTCTCATTAGGGAAATGACATTCTGTAGCTTCTGTCTCATTAGGGTAGTGATATTCTGTAGGTATTGTCTCATTAGTGCAGTGAGATTCTGTAGCTATTGTGTCATTAGGGCAATGAGATTCTTCAGCTATTGTCCCATTAGGGCAATGAGATTCTGCAGCTATTGTCTCATTAGGGAAATGAGATTCTGTAGCTTCTGTCTCATTAGGGTAGTGAGATTCTGTAGGTATTGTCTCATTAGGGCAGTGAGATTCTGTAGCTATTGTGTCATTAGGGCAATGAGATTCTTCAGCTATTGTCCGATTAGGGCAATGAGATTCTTCAGCTATTGTCTCATTAGGGCAGTGAGATTCTGTAGCTATTGTCTCATTAGGGCAATGAGATTCTGTAGCTTCTGTCTCATTAGGGTAGTGAGATTCTGTAGCTTCTGTCTCATTAGGGCAGTGAGATTCTGTAGCTATTGTCCCATTAGGGCAGTGAGATTCTGTAGCTATTGTCCCATTAGGGCAGTGAGATTCTGTAGCTATTGTCCCATTAGGGCAGTGAGATTCTGTAGCTTCTGTCTCATTAGGGTAGTGAGATTCTGTAGGTATTGTCTCATTAGGGCAGTGAGATTCTGTAGCTATTGTGTCATTAGGGCAATGAGATTCTTCAGCTATTGTCCCATTAGGGCAATGAGATTCTGCAGCTATTGTCTCATTAGGGAAATGAGATTCTGTAGCTTCTGTCTCATTAGGGTTGTGAGATTCTGTAGGTATTGTCTCATTAGGGCAGTGAGATTCTGTAGCTATTGTGTCATTAGGGCAATGAGATTCTTCAGCTATTGTCCCATTAGGGCAATGAGATTCTGTAGCTATTGTCTCATTAGGGTAGTGAGATTCTGTAGGTATTGTCTCGTTAGGGCAGTGAGATTCTGTAGCTATTGTGTCATTAGGGCAATGAGATTCTGTAGCTATTGTCTCATTAGGGCAGTGAGATTCTGTAGCTATTGTGTCATTAGGGCAATGAGATTCTGTAGCTATTGTCCCATTAGGGCAGTGAGATTCTTTAGCTATTGTCTCATTAGGGAAATGAGATTCTGTAGCTTCTGTCTCATTAGGGTAGTGAAATTCTGTAGGTATTGTCTCATTAGGGCAGTGAGATTCTGTAGCT
Organism: Macrostomum cliftonense; assembly: GCA_950096795.1. Classification (NCBI taxonomy): domain Eukaryota; kingdom Metazoa; phylum Platyhelminthes; family Macrostomidae; genus Macrostomum; species Macrostomum cliftonense. Next base: position 266,547 of record CATNEM010000154.1, read on the forward strand.
ATTGTGTCATTAGGGCAATGAGATTCTTCAGCTATTGTCCCATTAGGGCAGTGAGATTCTGTAGCTATTGTCCCATTAGGGCAGTGAGATTCTGTAGCTATTGTCTCATTAGGGAAATGAGATTCTGTAGCTTCTGTCTCATTAGGGTAGTGAGATTCTGTAGGTATTGTCTCATTAGGGCAGTGAGATTCTGTAGGTATTGTCTCATTAGGGTAGTGAGATTCTGTAACTATTGTCTCATTAGGGAAATGACATTCTGTAGCTTCTGTCTCATTAGGGTAGTGAGATTCTGTAGGTATTGTCTCATTAGGGCAGTGAGATTCTGTAGCTATTGTGTCATTAGGGCAATGAGATTCTTCAGCTATTGTCCCATTAGGGCAATGAGATTCTGCAGCTATTGTCTCATTAGGGAAATGAGATTCTGTAGCTTCTGTCTCATTAGGGTAGTGAGATTCTGTAGGTATTGTCTCATTAGGGCAGTGAGATTCTGTAGCTATTGTGTCATTAGGGCAATGAGATTCTGTAGCTATTGTCCCATTAGGGCAATGAGATTCTGTAGCTATTGTCTCATTAGGGTAGTGAGATTCTGTAGGTATTGTCTCATTAGGGCAGTGAGATTCTGTAGCTATTGTGTCATTAGGGCAATGAGATTCTTCAGCTATTGTCCCATTAGGGCAATGAGATTCTGTAGCTATTGTCTCATTAGGGCAATGAGATTCTTCAGCTATTGTCCCATTAGGGCAGTGAGATTCTTCAGCTATTGTCTCATTAGGGAAATGAGATTCTGTAGCTTCTGTCTCATTAGGGTAGTGAAATTCTGTAGGTATTGTCTCATTAGGGCAGTGAGATTCTGTAGCTATTGTGTCATTAGGGCAATGAGATTCTTCAGCTATTGTCTCATTAGGGAAATGAGATTCTGTAGCTATTGTGTCATTAGGGCAATGAGATTCTTCAGCTATTGTCCCATTAGGGCAATGAGATTCTGTAGCTTCTGTCTCATTAGGGTAGTGAGATTCTGTAGGTATTGTCTCATTAGGGCAGTGAGATTCTGTAGCTATTGTGTCATTAGGGCAATGAGATTCTGTAGCTATTGTCTCATTAGGGCAGTGAGATTCTGTAGCTATTGTGTCATTAGGGCAATGAGATTCTGTAGCTTTTGTCTCATTAGGGCAGTGAGATTCTTCAGCTATTGTCTCATTAGGGCAGTGAGATTCTTCAGCTATTGTCCCATTAGGGCAGTGAGATTCTTCAGCTATTGTCTCATTAGGGAAATGAGATTCTGTAGCTTCTGTCTCATTAGGGTAGTGAAATTCTGTAGGTATTGTCTCATTAGGGCAGTGAGATTCTGTAGCTATTGTGTCATTAGGGCAATGAGATTCTTCAGCTATTGTCCCATTAGGGCAATGAGATTCTTCAGCTATTTTCTCATTAGGGCAGTGAGATTCTGTAGCTATTGTCTCGTTAAAAGTCTTTTTTAAGGAAAATTACAGCTAATTTTTGAAATCGGCTTATATGTGGCTGACATGTCGAACTGGAGAACTGGGGCTTTTGCACAGGAACAGAAAATAAAAGTAGAATAGTGTGTTCCAATTGATATGCTTAATTTACCTTGTCTGGTCTGTATCTGATCCTGATAACAATGCTTATTTTTAGCCCAAGTCAGCATGCTTGCTTTAACGTACATGTACCTACGCGCAGTCTTTATAAGGTTAATAAAGTGAATAAATCTAACTGAGTTCTCCTATCGGCGTTGAGCATGACTAGCTGAAATATATAACTTGCAATTAAATCTCTGTTGACTATGCGTTGCTATTAGCAACCGCTATTAGCGCCTAGTTGAGGAGTAGTTGAGTTGGCGGGCTATTGGTTAGGGTGGCTGCCTTACGCCTGGAAGGTCGCGGGCTCGAGTCCTGGCTATAGGAGACAATATTTCCGAATTGGTATTATGATGGGACGATTTTGTTTTAAGTCGATAATTTGAAAATTAAAAATCCTTAAATCTGGAATTTCTGTTGTATTTTCATTATTATTTATTTTGGTAATCACTGTAAGATAGTGTTAACTTCATATCATAAATCGAAATCATAGTAGAAGAATAATTGTTTTTTAGTAAAACAGTGTTCGATTATTTAAAAAAAATCAATCAATCTCGGGCCGAATTTAAATCTTCTTGTGATGGCCGACCACTTTGCGGCACTGGGGACACGTGTGGATGGCATCCTTGAGCCCGTCGATGCAGAATGGGATCAGGCAGCAGCCGAGCCAGCAGCCAACTAGTACCAGGCCGCCGCACACGAGCCAGGGCAGCACGCCCGTGTCCATGACAACCTGAGTGTTGATAACCGATTGACAATGCGGACATGTCATGCTAACTGGGTATTCGCGAAATACCACTGGCGGAGCTGCGTACACCGTGATTGGTGGCGGTCCCCCAGGTCCCTGCGGGTAGGCCGGTGGAGGCGGGTAGTACGGCTGCGCCTGCGGCTGCTGCTGATGAGGCGGATAGCCGGGCTGCTGCTGCTGCTGCTGCTGGTCCGGCTTGCTCATGGCTTTATTGGAGCTGAACTATAGCTTGCGATGCTTAATTCTAGATTGATATTTCAGTTTGGTGTCAGTTCTGTGTTTGCCTGGCTCGGCAAATAACTTTATAATTATAAACTTAGTGCGAGCACGTCAGTGCGTAGACTTGGACTGAATCCACCCCACCTCCCTGAGCACACACGTCGCGATAAAACCTGCGACCAGAGAGCGAGCGCATGTTGGAGACGAGAATGACTGAAATCTACTGGAAATAGAAGCGTATTATTGCTGACTAAATGCAATTAGTATATTGAATTATGCTTGAGGTGTTTGACTTGATCACAATAGATACTGTGCAAAGCTTTGTGGAGCACGTTTCCTGCACCTGCAAAAGTAGAGCATTTATTCAAGCAGACAAAGTCAGAAAGATAGACAGGTGCTCTGGTGGCTTTGCTTGATTGCGCTTTATGTGCTACGTATCGTTTAATAATGTCTGTTTATTACTGTTTTCTCTGCTTGCTATTGATCAAGTTTCTGCTGCTGTAATCCAGAGACAAAATTTTCCTCAAAGCTTCCCTTTATCACACTAGCTGTCTACTCTGATTATCCTATTGTCACACTGTCTGCTCTGATTATCCTATTGTCACACTGTCTGCTCTGATTATCCTATTGTCACACTGTCTGCTCTGATTATCCTATTGTCACACTGTCTACTCTGATTATCCTATTGTCACACTGTCTGCTCTGATTATCCTATTGTCACACTGTCTGCTCTGATTATCCTATTGTCACACTGTCTGCTCTGATTATCCTATTGTCACACTGTCTGCTCTGATTATCCTATTGTCACACTGTCTGCTCTGATTATCCTATTGTCACACTGTCTGTCCTGATTATCCTATTGTCACACTGTCTGCTCTGATTATCCTATTGTCACACTGTCTGTCCTGATTATCCTATTGTCACACTGTCTGTCCTGATTATCCTATTGTCACACTGTCTGCTCTGATTATCCTATTGTCACACTGCCTGCTCTGATTATCCTATTGTCACACTGCCTGCTCTGATTATCCTATTGTCACACTGCCTGCTCTGATTATCCTATTGTCACACTGTCTGATCTGATTATCCTATTGTCACACTGCTCTGATTATCCTATTGTCACACTGCCTGCTCTGATTATCCTATTGTCACACTGCTCTGATTATCCTATTGTCACACTGCTCTGATTATCCTATTGTCACACTGCTCTGATTATCCTATTGTCACACTGCCTGCTCTGATTATCCTATTGTCACACTGTCTGTCCTGATTATCCTATTGTCACACTGCTCTGATTATCCTATTGTCACACTGTCTGTCCTGATTATCCTATTGTCACACTGTCTGTCCTGATTATCCTATTGTCACACTGTCTGTCCTGATTATCCTATTGTCACACTGTCTGTCCTGATTATCCTATTGTCACAATGTCTGATCTGATTATCCTATTGTCACTCTGTCTGCTCTGATTATCCTATTGTCACACTGTGTACCCTTATTATTCTGTATTATATTTTGTTTTTTCAATCCCACCATATAAAGTATAATAGAGTTTCAAGTTACAAAACTGACTGACTGACTGATAATCTGTTTTTTAAGTGCACTGCTAGGTCGATGAACAAATGAGTAACGGTTCACTTGCTAATTTAGTTAATTAAGTGTGACTAACTAGCCTATATTATCATAAAAAAAGTTCGTTCATAAATGGAAAAAACCTTTTACATAAAATTTTGGCTAATTGTTAAAAGCCTCTTACCCTACGGTCATGTGACTTAGAATGTGCACGTGCTTCTTTCTGTATGTCGTTTAACTGGCTACATTTTTCAACTTTGCCTAGTGATTTGTTTTCGTACAGATATAAGGGACACCAGGGAGGGGCCTGGTTTATTATGTCATGGCTAAAAGTCCTTATCGGTGCTACCTTAGCCTGGAATTATTCTTGACACTGATTAGGTGGTATGTTGTCCTTCCAATGTATGATCTTGTCCCTTAATATTTGTTATCTTGTCCCTTGTGTACATATCTTGTACGTGCATTTGTGTGATCTTGTACCTGGAATTATGTGATCTTGTCCCTTCACTTGTGTGATCTTGTACCTGCAAGTGTGTGATCTTGTACCTGCATTTGTGTGATCTTGTACCTGCATTTGTGTGATCTTGTACCTGTATTTGTGTGATTTTGTGCCTGCAATTGTGTGATCTTGTACCTGCAATTGTGTGATCTTTTCCCTGTACTTGTGTGATCTTGTACCTGTACTTGTGTGATCTTGTACCTGCAAGTGTGTGATCTTGTACCTGCATTTGTGTGATCTTGTACCTGCATTTGTGTGATCTTGTACCTGCATTTGTGTGATCTTGTACCTGCAATTGTGTGATCTTGTACCTGCAATTGTGTGATCTTTTCCCTGTACTTGTGTGATCTTGTACCTGTACTTGTGTGATCTTGTACCTGCAAGTGTGTGATCTTGTACCTACATTTGTGTGATCTTGTACCTGCAATTGTGTGATCTTGTACCTGCATTTGTGCGATCTTGTACCTGCAATTGTGTGATCTTGTACCTGCATTTGTGCGATCTTGTACCTGCAATTGTGTGATCTTGTACCTGCATTTGTGTGATCTTGTACTTGCAAGTGTGTGATCTTGTACGTGCATTTGTGTGATCTTGTACCTGCATTTGTGTGATCTTGTACCTGTATTTGTGTGATCTTGTACCTGCATTCTGTGATCTTTTCTTTCTATTTGTGTGATGTTGTCCCTCAATCATTGTGATCTGTTGCCTTATTTTTGCATTGTGTTTAATTAATTGCTCCTATTATGGTCTAAAATCTCACTGCTTGCGTGCCATGTTATGCAACATCTGCGCAAAAAGACCGCAACTGCACCAGAACTCATTGCGTCACAAGCTAACATAAAGCTATCATAAACGATGACATGCATGTTTATTAATATATTCTTGCTTATCTGGTAGTCCGCATAGTATACAGAAATTTGTTTTGCAATTTAATTGAATTAAAATCCACTTTAATTGAACAATCGGTTTAGTAAATAGTACTTTAATTATCAATTCTTACTGCGATCGGCATGGGACAGTACGTTAAAAGGAGCTTATAATAATCAATAATGAACAATTTAACTCAATCCATAAATAAATAGGCGCTGCTTCCAACACTGCAAACATTCAAACTCGTTTGTACTGGCCGACCACTTTGCGGCACTGCGGACACGTGTGGATGGCATCCTTGAGCCCGTCGATGCAGAATGGGATCAGGCAACAGCCAAGCCAGCAGCCAACTAGTAGCAGGCCGCCGCACACGAGCCAGGGCAGCACTCCTGTGTCCATCATCACCTGGGTGCTGATGTTGCAGTGGCAGTGCGGGCACACCATGCTAACTGGGTATTCGCGAAATATCACAGGCGAGGTGACAATGACGGTTGCCGGCTGCTGCTGATGCGGATACGGCTGGTAACTGGGATAGCCGGCGTTGTAGGCTGGTGGCGGCGGGGGATCTCCCGGCTTGCTCATGGTTGCTCGGTCCAACTTGTACAATATCGGCTACCAAATGAATCGGTGGCTGCTGGCCCTGCTTGTTAATTAATTTTCTTTGCCTCGCAACTATAGCGGCATTTCTTATAAAGGCTGAACAGCCGCTATGGTTTGGGTGTGGCTGCATGGACCTTTACTGTGTTGGTTGAGCGAGGCAAGCTATCTCGACGGGGGTACTGTTAAGATAAACTCCATGGCAACGAAGGAAAAAATCAATGTTAGTTGCTGGCTGCGCTTAGCTTATGAGCTATAGCCAAATAACAGTCAGATTTTGTGCAATGCAAAAAAATTATTACTTGATAAGAGAGTCTAGCTGACTCCAATAATAACTTTGCCTCGAAGATAAGGAGGGCGTCTTTCGAGATTCAGTGCCGATCTGTGAGTGCATGTGGATCAGTTTCGACAATTTTTTCTAAGCCGAAAAACGCATTTAAACAAACGAATCCTTGCCATGAAAATTTTAATACGCTCTCTTTAGATAATAGACACGTACTAAGTGCTTCTGTGTGCTTAGGCAAAACTGCAAGCATTGCTACTTAAGCCTCTGGTTTCATTTCCCGTCCAGGCCCTGATATCCTTGAGTCCCTTACATGCGTACACTTGAGTAATTGATATCCTCCAGTCTCTGATATCCTCCAGTCTCTGATATCCCCCAGTCTCTGATATCCCCCAGTCACCGATATCCCCCAGTCACTGATATCCCCCAGTCACTGATATCCCCCAGTCACTGATATCCCCCAGTCACTGATATCCCCCAGTCACTGATATCCTCCAGTCACTGATATCCCCCAGTCACTGATATCGCCCAGTCACTGATATCCCCCCGTCACCGATATCCCCCAGTCACTGATATCCCCCAGTCACTGATATCCTCCAGTCACTGATATCCCCCAGTCACTGATATCCCCCAGTCACTGATATCCTCCATTCACGGATATCCCCCAGTCACTGATATCCTCCAGTCACGGATATCCTCCAGTCACTGATATCCCCCAGTCACTGATATCCCCCAGTCACTGATATCCCCCCGTCACTGATATCCCCCAGTCACTGATATCCCCCAGTCACTGATATCCTCCAGTCACTGATATCCCCCAGTCACTGATATCCCCCAGTCACTGATATCCTCCATTCACGGATATCCCCCAGTCACTGATATCCTCCAGTCACTGATGATATCCCCCAGTCACTGAAGATATCCTCCAGTCACTGATGATATCCTCCAGTCACTGATGATATCTCCCAGTCACTGATATCCTGCAGCCCCAGATGCTCTACAGTCTCTGATATCCTCCAGTCACTGATGATATCCCCCAGTCACTGAAGATATCCTCCAGTCACTGATGATATCCTCCAGTCACTGATGATATCTCCCAGTCACTGATATCCTGCAGCCCCAGATGCTCTACAGTCTCTGATATGCTGTACAGTATTTGAGAATTTCCTCCAGTCTTATCCAGGCTGATGTTATAAATTTGTACTTTTATTTTAAAAAATCGTTTTTTATATTTTAGAAACACACAAAAGTGCAAAAAGTTTTTTACTTGTCATGATTGATTATTACAAATCAATGGTTAAAAAATCAATTCGCAAAGGTACAAAGTACTATAAGAATGACATGGTTAAAATCGTTTTTAACACTTATTAATAATTTTTGCAGAACCTTGTCACTTGTAAAGTTAGCCAAGACAAGCTAAAAAAAGGAACTTGGGAAACTTTCAACAGCAGCGCTTGTAATGCCCCACCATCCTGTTGCAATTCGGGCAGGTGTGCACAGCATCCTTCAGATCGTCAACACAGAACGGGATGCAGCAGCAGAGCCACAGGCCGAATAGAAACATGCACGCACAGCACAGCAGGGGTCCCGAGCCGCCGTCAAAGGTGACCCGTGTGGTGATGTTGTAGCGACAGTGGGGGCACGTCATGGTCACCGGGACCGGGGAGAACACGGGCGCCTGGGTGATGATCACAGTGGTGCCAATTGGTTGCTGAGTGTGTGGCAGCTTGCCAGGGTAGGCTGGCGGCGGTGGCGGCGGCTGGTAGCTCATGGCTGCCTCTGATGCCTCTTTGACGCTTCGCGTAGTGACGATAGGATTCTCAGAAAATCGTTAGCAATTATCTGCTAGCTGCAGTTCAATTGGTCGCTAAACTAGAAACTAAATATTTATATAAGCAACAGCAGGCCAAGCAGATTGGTCGCAATCAGTGATAAGACATTTCATGCTACTATTAGAATTAGCTGTGGCAGGGAGTGTCTTTGGGTATTAGCTAGCATAGCAGATTTGGGGCCTGCGTGTATGTGTCATGCTCGTATCTCTGCCACCAGTGAAACTTGTGGCTTTAATTTAGCTTATCATAATGATTAGTATTGGTATAGTTTTCACTTTTAGATTCTCCTTTTCAATGTTTTATTTATTTTGTGTTTTCCATATCACCAAGTGATATACCAATCACTCACTGATATCCCACTGACTCTTACTAAATGTATGAATGTCCCTCACTCTGTCTAATTTTTTCCCTTAGTATGTGATCTTTTCCCTTACCCTGTGATCTTTTCCCTTACCCTTTGATATTTTCCTTTACTTTGTGATCTTTTCCCTCGCTCTGTGATCTTTTTTCTTACTCTGTGATATTTTCCTTTTCTTTGTGATCTTTTCCTTTTATCTGCGATCTTTTCACTTACCCTACGATCTTTTTCCCTTACTCTGTGATGTTTTCCCTCACGCTGTGATCTTTTCTCTTACCTTGTGATCTTTTCCCTCACTCTGTGATCTTTTCCCTCACTCTGTGATCTTTTTCCTCACTCTGTGATCTTTTCCCTCACTCTGTAATATTTTCCCTCACTCTGTGATCTTTTCCCTCTTTCTGTAATCTTTTCCCTAACTCTGTGATCTTTTTCCTCACCCTATCATCTTTCCCTTACCTTGTGATCTTTTCTCTTTCCCTGTGATTTTTTCCCTTACTCTGTGATCTTTTTCCATACCCTGTGATCTTTTCCTTTAACTCTCTGACATCTTCCCTTACCTTTTGATCTTTCCTTTTCTCTGTGATCTTTCACTTCCTCTGTGATCTTGTGCCCCACTCTATGTGATCTAATCACTCCGTGTGATCTTATCCCCAAGATATCACGATCTTGTGTAGCCACATGCATCATTCATTGATTTCTAGCGCCTCACACAGTTATTAATTTTTTTCTTTCATCAGAAATATTATTGTATTTTTCTTTTAATGTAAAATGCCGAATTAAATCAATAAGAAAAAAAAGAGAAAAAAATCATGATTGAAAATTTACTATTTAATTCACTGAAAGTATCAATAATAGAGCAGCTATATAGGGGTGCGTTAGAGTTATGTGTCACAAGAAAGGTGTCAAAAATTTTCCAAAACTAGCTATTTCTGCCGTGGAAACAATGCAGAGAAAATCATCAGTTTAATCTTTGTTCTACCTTTAAAATTGAAATAGAATAGTTCTCATAGAAATTTAATACAACAAAAATCCGTTTGCACTACTTGAAGTAGAATACATGAATTTATGAACGCGGTCTAAAATTCACATGATATTGGAAGATCGATATTGTTCTAGAGAATTTTGTAGGTTCCCATTAAATTGTCATTTTTATTTCTTTAAAAAACGACAAAAAGTTAAGCGGCAATCAATTTTTCAGCGGAAAATTTAGTTTAACAAATCATTTCAAGTATTAAAAAATCTGCGAAACAATCTAAAATCGCTGGCGACATATGTGACATGACACATGACATGATGTGTTTTTTTAGTCGCCCAAATGACGTACGTTTAGGAGAAATACCTCGTATTTAAAAAATCTAAATTTAAACAAGTAAAAGTTTCGTTTTATAGAATTTATTTTATAAAAATAAGTAATCTCATTAATTTTCTAAGAATTTACATAGATTTATTTGAATTATTTTCCGAAAAGAAATTATCTCTAGCTAATGTGCTTATCTGATAAGTAGTTTAATATGGTTTTGATGAATTTCTAACTCTGTTTCTCCTAAAAACACTGCATTTTACCATTTTCATACACAATTATCTTACAGTACGGAATTATACTGTAGTAAAAGTACAATCGTCACGATTAATTACTTCAAGCCTGCTTGTTGATCCTTTGACCGGCCACCAGACGCCCCGGTTCCGCTGTTCAAATGCGACAAATAAACTTCGGAACGCAAAAATCTTTGGTAAGAGTCTTTCTCCATCAGAGCTTGGATGCGTTTCTGAGCCTGCTCGAATAGATGCTTGTCAATGCTACCCATTGAGTTGATCGTTGCTAGGCGAGTTGTACTATCCAGATTCACCTAAACGGATGCATATCGTTGGGTTGATACCATTAAAATAGCAATAAAAGTCAATTGTACACCACTTTTAGCTAATAAGCCGTCTCGCTAGTGTACAATCTCCCGCTTAACTCACTTCACAAAGCATGTCTTTCCATTCCCCCGACAATGTACACTGTGCATAACCCGTCTCGCTAGTGTAAAATCTCTCGCTTATCTTACTAAGCCTCTGTCCTTCCATTTCCCCGACAATGCACACTGTGCATAACCCATCTCGCTAGTGTAAAAATCTCTCGCTTATCTTACTAAGCCTCTGTCCTTCCATTCCCCCGACAATGTACACTGTGCATAACCCGTCTCGCTACTGTACAATCTCTCGCTTATCTTACTAAGCCTCTGTCTTTCCATTCTCCCGACAATGTACACCGTGCACAGCCTGCCTCGCCAGTGTACAATATCTTGCTTATCTTACTCAGACTCTGTCCTTCCATTCCCCCGAAAAAGTACACCACAAGTATCCACCCCAAATATTCGCAATTTCTTGGGTATATCCTTTTAAACCTAGGCTAGTAAATAAGCTTAGCCTGTAATCTAATTAACTTAATGATCAATCGATTATAGTTTATACTGAATCACTAACTAAGCTATATATAGTCAACGAAAAAAGCAGCAGTCAGTGAGGCCTAAATCCAATGGTTGGGCTGAGGAATTAGAATAAGACCCGAGCGCCCGTATCTGTGAGTATAAAAAAGGGAAAAAGCATGCACGCTTGGGTTAATCCTCTGTGGCTGCATGGGCTTTGGTAAAGCCTTGAGGCATTTTTGTCATGTCGCGATGCTTCTATAGCTACGCACTAAGCCTGTCTCTGTGTCCCTCTGCTTGCCTCTCTCTGCTTGACACGCGCTTGTGCTCTCTTTCTTGTCTAAAATAATCCTTGATCCTCATTTAGTCTATTGAAAAAAGCAAGCTGGGCCCATGCGTGCACGCGTTCGTATTGCATGGCATGAGATTTGAAACTGGGCTTGCGATGTTTGCTTGACGATATAGACTTACAAATATTGCAGCGCTGAGTTGCCTGCGTCCCACGGCCTCGACAAAGGATCGTCTGTGCACAGAGATCCCACCTACATAGGTAGCTATTTTCGCTACTAATTCCACTCAGTTGAGTCTGGCAAAGAGACAAAGTAGCGACGTAAATCCTACTTTAACCTTTCCATCTGTCTGTCTGGATGTCCATGCACATGTGTAGATGCTTATGTATGCATGCATCAAGGTATGCAGTACCACAAAAAAACTATAAAGTGTAACAATCTATTTATAGATCAAGCAATCAATCAATAAATCTATCTATCTATCTATCTATCTATCTATCTATCTATCTATCTATCTATCTATCTATCTATCTATCTATCTATCTATCTATCTATCTATCTATCTATCAATCTATCTATCTATCTATCTATCTATCTATCTATCTATCTATCTATCTATCTATCTATCTATCTATCTATCTATCTATCTATCTATCTATCTATCTATCTATCTATCTATCTATCTATCTATCTATCTATCTATCTATCTATCTATCTATCTATCTATCTATCTATCTATCTATCTATCTATCTATCTATCTATCTATCTATCTATCTATCTATCTATCTATCTATCTATCTATCTATCTATCTATCTATCTATCTATCTATCTATCTATCTATCTATCTATCTATCTATCTATCTATCTATCTATCTATCTATCTATCTATCTATCTATCTATCTATCTATCTATCTATCTATCTATCTATCTATCTATCTATCTATCTATCTATCTATCTATCTATCTATCTATCTATCTATCTATCTATCTATCTATCTATCTATCTATCTATCTATCTATCTATCTATCTATCTATCTATCTATCTATCTATCTATCTATCTATCTATCTATCTATCTATCTATCTATCTATCTATCTATCTATCTATCTATCTATCTATCTATCTATCTATCTATCTATCTATCTATCTATCTATCTATCTATCTATCTATCTATCTATCCTATCTATCTATCTATCTATCTATCTATCTATCTATCTATCTATCTATCTATCTATCTATCTATCTATCTATCTATCTATCTATCTATCTATCTATCTATCTATCTATCTATCTATCTATCTATCTATCTATCTATCTATCTATCTATCTATCTATCTATCTATCTATCTATCTATCTATCTATCTATCTATCTATCTATCTATCTATCTATCTATCTATCTATCTATCTATCTATCTATCTATCTATCTATCTATCTATCTATCTATCTATCTATCTATCTATCTATCTATCTATCTATCTATCTATCTATCTATCTATCTATCTATCTATCTATCTATCTATCTATCTATCTATCTATCTATCTATCTATCTATCTATCTATCTATCTATCTATCTATCTATCTATCTATCTATCTATCTATCTATCTATCTATCTATCTATCTATCTATCTATCTATCTATCTATCTATCTATCTATCTATCTATCTATCTATCTATCTATCTATCTATCTATCTATCTATCTATCTATCTATCTATCTATCTATCTATCTATCTATCTATCTATCTATCTATCTATCTATCTATCTATCTATCTATCTATCTATCTATCTATCTATCTATCTATCTATCTATCTATCTATCTATCTATCTATCTATCTATCTATCTATCTATCTATCTATCTATCTATCTATCTATCTATCTATCTATCTATCTATCTATCTATCTATCTATCTATCTATCTATCTATCTATCTATCTATCTATCTATCTATCTATCTATCTATCTATCTATCTATCTATCTATCTATCTATCTATCTATCTATCTATCTATCTATCTATCTATCTATCTATCTATCTATCTATCTATCTATCTATCTATCTATCTATCTATCTATCTATCTATCTATCTATCTATCTATCTATCTATCTATCTATCTATCTATCTATCTATCTATCTATCTATCTATCTATCTATCTATCTATCTATCTATCTATCTATCTATCTATCTATCTATCTATCTATCTATCTATCTATCTATCTATCTATCTATCTATCTATCTATCTATCTATCTATCTATCTATCTATCTATCTATCTATCTATCTATCTATCTATCTATCTATCTATCTATCTATCTATCTATCTATCTATCTATCTATCTATCTATCTATCTATCTATCTATCTATCTATCTATCTATCTATCTATCTATCTATCTATCTATCTATCTATCTATCTATCTATCTATCTATCTATCTATCTATCTATCTATCTATCTATCTATCTATCTATCTATCTATCTATCTATCTATCTATCTATCTATCTATCTATCTATCTATCTATCTATCTATCTATCTATCTATCTATCTATCTATCTATCTATCTATCTATCTATCTATCTATCTATCTATCTATCTATCTATCTATCTATCTATCTATCTATCTATCTATCTATCTATCTATCTATCTATCTATCTATCTATCTATCTATCTATCTATCTATCTATCTATCTATCTATCTATCTATCTATCTATCTATCTATCTATCTATCTATCTATCTATCTATCTATCTATCTATCTATCTATCTATCTATCTATCTATCTATCTATCTATCTATCTATCTATCTATCTATCTATCTATCTATCTATCTATCTATCTATCTATCTATCTATCTATCTATCTATCTATCTATCTATCTATCTATCTATCTATCTATCTATCTATCTATCTATCTATCTATCTATCTATCTATCTATCTATCTATCTATCTATCTATCTATCTATCTATCTATCTATCTATCTATCTATCTATCTATCTATCTATCTATCTATCTATCTATCTATCTATCTATCTATCTATCTATCTATCTATCTATCTATCTATCTATCTATCTATCTATCTATCTATCTATCTATCTATCTATCTATCTATCTATCTATCTATCTATCTATCTATCTATCTATCTATCTATCTATCTATCTATCTATCTATCTATCTATCTATCTATCTATCTATCTATCTATCTATCTATCTATCTATCTATCTATCTATCTATCTATCTATCTATCTATCTATCTATCTATCTATCTATCTATCTATCTATCTATCTATCTATCTATCTATCTATCTATCTATCTATCTATCTATCTATCTATCTATCTATCTATCTATCTATCTATCTATCTATCTATCTATCTATCTATCTATCTATCTATCTATCTATCTATCTATCTATCTATCTATCTATCTATCTATCTATCTATCTATCTATCTATCTATCTATCTATCTATCTATCTATCTATCTATCTATCTATCTATCTATCTATCTATCTATCTATCTATCTATCTATCTATCTATCTATCTATCTATCTATCTATCTATCTATCTATCTATCTATCTATCTATCTATCTATCTATCTATCTATCTATCTATCTATCTATCTATCTATCTATCTATCTATCTATCTATCTATCTATCTATCTATCTATCTATCTATCTATCTATCTATCTATCTATCTATCTATCTATCTATCTATCTATCTATCTATCTATCTATCTATCTATCTATCTATCTATCTATCTATCTATCTATCTATCTATCTATCTATCTATCTATCTATCTATCTATCTATCTATCTATCTATCTATCTATCTATCTATCTATCTATCTATCTATCTATCTATCTATCTATCTATCTATCTATCTATCTATCTATCTATCTATCTATCTATCTATCTATCTATCTATCTATCTATCTATCTATCTATCTATCTATCTATCTATCTATCTATCTATCTATCTATCTATCTATCTATCTATCTATCTATCTATCTATCTATCTATCTATCTATCTATCTATCTATCTATCTATCTATCTATCTATCTATCTATCTATCTATCTATCTATCTATCTATCTATCTATCTATCTATCTATCTATCTATCTATCTATCTATCTATCTATCTATCTATCTATCTATCTATCTATCTATCTATCTATCTATCTATCTATCTATCTATCTATCTATCTATCTATCTATCTATCTATCTATCTATCTATCTATCTATCTATCTATCTATCTATCTATCTATCTATCTATCTATCTATCTATCTATCTATCTATCTATCTATCTATCTATCTATCTATCTATCTATCTATCTATCTATCTATCTATCTATCTATCTATCTATCTATCTATCTATCTATCTATCTATCTATCTATCTATCTATCTATCTATCTATCTATCTATCTATCTATCTATCTATCTATCTATCTATCTATCTATCTATCTATCTATCTATCTATCTATCTATCTATCTATCTATCTATCTATCTATCTATCTATCTATCTATCTATCTATCTATCTATCTATCTATCTATCTATCTATCTATCTATCTATCTATCTATCTATCTATCTATCTATCTATCTATCTATCTATCTATCTATCTATCTATCTATCTATCTATCTATCTATCTATCTATCTATCTATCTATCTATCTATCTATCTATCTATCTATCTATCTATCTATCTATCTATCTATCTATCTATCTATCTATCTATCTATCTATCTATCTATCTATCTATCTATCTATCTATCTATCTATCTATCTATCTATCTATCTATCTATCTATCTATCTATCTATCTATCTATCTATCTATCTATCTATCTATCTATCTATCTATCTATCTATCTATCTATCTATCTATCTATCTATCTATCTATCTATCTATCTATCTATCTATCTATCTATCTATCTATCTATCTATCTATCTATCTATCTATCTATCTATCTATCTATCTATCTATCTATCTATCTATCTATCTATCTATCTATCTATCTATCTATCTATCTATCTATCTATCTATCTATCTATCTATCTATCTATCTATCTATCTATCTATCTATCTATCTATCTATCTATCTATCTATCTATCTATCTATCTATCTATCTATCTATCTATCTATCTATCTATCTATCTATCTATCTATCTATCTATCTATCTATCTATCTATCTATCTATCTATCTATCTATCTATCTATCTATCTATCTATCTATCTATCTATCTATCTATCTATCTATCTATCTATCTATCTATCTAATCTATCTATCTATCTATCTATCTATCTATCTATCTATCTATCTATCTACTATCTATCTATCTATCTATCTATCTATCTATCTATCTATCTATCTATCTATCTATCTATCTATCTATCTATCTAATCTATCTATCTATCTATCTATCTATCTATCTATCTATCTATCTATCTATCTATCTATCTATCTATCTATCTATCTATCTATCTATCTATCTATCTATCTATCTATCTATCTATCTATCTATCTATCTATCTATCTATCTATCTATCTATCTATCTATCTATCTATCTATCTATCTATCTATCTATCTATCTATCTATCTATCTATCTATCTATCTATCTATCTATCTATCTATCTATCTATCTATCTATCTATCTATCTATCTATCTATCTATCTATCTATCTATCTATCTATCTATCTATCTATCTATCTATCTATCTATCTATCTATCTATCTATCTATCTATCTATCTATCTATCTATCTATCTATCTATCTATCTATCTATCTATCTATCTATCTATCTATCTATCTATCTATCTATCTATCTATCTATCTATCTATCTATCTATCTATCTATCTATCTATCTATCTATCTATCTATCTATCTATCTATCTATCTATCTATCTATCTATCTATCTATCTATCTATCTATCTATCTATCTATCTATCTATCTATCTATCTATCTATCTATCTATCTATCTATCTATCTATCTATCTATCTATCTATCTATCTATCTATCTATCTATCTATCTATCTATCTATCTATCTATCTATCTATCTATCTATCTATCTATCTATCTATCTATCTATCTATCTATCTATCTATCTATCTATCTATCTATCTATCTATCTATCTATCTATCTATCTATCTATCTATCTATCTATCTATCTATCTATCTATCTATCTATCTATCTATCTATCTATCTATCTATCTATCTATCTATCTATCTATCTATCTATCTATCTATCTATCTATCTATCTATCTATCTATCTATCTATCTATCTATCTATCTATCTATCTATCTATCTATCTATCTATCTATCTATCTATCTATCTATCTATCTATCTATCTATCTATCTATCTATCTATCTATCTATCTATCTATCTATCTATCTATCTATCTATCTATCTATCTATCTATCTATCTATCTATCTATCTATCTATCTATCTATCTATCTATCTATCTATCTATCTATCTATCTATCTATCTATCTATCTATCTATCTATCTATCTATCTATCTATCTATCTATCTATCTATCTATCTATCTATCTATCTATCTATCTATCTATCTATCTATCTATCTATCTATCTATCTATCTATCTATCTATCTATCTATCTATCTATCTATCTATCTATCTATCTATCTATCTATCTATCTATCTATCTATCTATCTATCTATCTATCTATCTATCTATCTATCTATCTATCTATCTATCTATCTATCTATCTATCTATCTATCTATCTATCTATCTATCTATCTATCTATCTATCTATCTATCTATCTATCTATCTATCTATCTATCTATCTATCTATCTATCTATCTATCTATCTATCTATCTATCTATCTATCTATCTATCTATCTATCTATCTATCTATCTATCTATCTATCTATCTATCTATCTATCTATCTATCTATCTATCTATCTATCTATCTATCTATCTATCTATCTATCTATCTATCTATCTATCTATCTATCTATCTATCTATCTATCTATCTATCTATCTATCTATCTATCTATCTATCTATCTATCTATCTATCTATCTATCTATCTATCTATCTATCTATCTATCTATCTATCTATCTATCTATCTATCTATCTATCTATCTATCTATCTATCTATCTATCTATCTATCTATCTATCTATCTATCTATCTATCTATCTATCTATCTATCTATCTATCTATCTATCTATCTATCTATCTATCTATCTATCTATCTATCTATCTATCTATCTATCTATCTATCTATCTATCTATCTATCTATCTATCTATCTATCTATCTATCTATCTATCTATCTATCTATCTATCTATCTATCTATCTATCTATCTATCTATCTATCTATCTATCTATCTATCTATCTATCTATCTATCTATCTATCTATCTATCTATCTATCTATCTATCTATCTATCTATCTATCTATCTATCTATCTATCTATCTATCTATCTATCTATCTATCTATCTATCTATCTATCTATCTATCTATCTATCTATCTATCTATCTATCTATCTATCTATCTATCTATCTATCTATCTATCTATCTATCTATCTATCTATCTATCTATCTATCTATCTATCTATCTATCTATCTATCTATCTATCTATCTATCTATCTATCTATCTATCTATCTATCTATCTATCTATCTATCTATCTATCTATCTATCTATCTATCTATCTATCTATCTATCTATCTATCTATCTATCTATCTATCTATCTATCTATCTATCTATCTATCTATCTATCTATCTATCTATCTATCTATCTATCTATCTATCTATCTATCTATCTATCTATCTATCTATCTATCTATCTATCTATCTATCTATCTATCTATCTATCTATCTATCTATCTATCTATCTATCTATCTATCTATCTATCTATCTATCTATCTATCTATCTATCTATCTATCTATCTATCTATCTATCTATCTATCTATCTATCTATCTATCTATCTATCTATCTATCTATCTATCTATCTATCTATCTATCTATCTATCTATCTATCTATCTATCTATCTATCTATCTATCTATCTATCTATCTATCTATCTATCTATCTATCTATCTATCTATCTATCTATCTATCTATCTATCTATCTATCTATCTATCTATCTATCTATCTATCTATCTATCTATCTATCTATCTATCTATCTATCTATCTATCTATCTATCTATCTATCTATCTATCTATCTATCTATCTATCTATCTATCTATCTATCTATCTATCTATCTATCTATCTATCTATCTATCTATCTATCTATCTATCTATCTATCTATCTATCTATCTATCTATCTATCTATCTATCTATCTATCTATCTATCTATCTATCTATCTATCTATCTATCTATCTATCTATCTATCTATCTATCTATCTATCTATCTATCTATCTATCTATCTCTATCTATCTATCTATCTATCTATCTATCTATCTATCTATCTATCTATCTATCTATCTATCTATCTATCTATCTATCTATCTATCTATCTATCTATCTATCTATCTATCTATCTATCTATCTATCTATCTATCTATCTATCTATCTATCTATCTATCTATCTATCTATCTATCTATCTATCTATCTATCTATCTATCTATCTATCTATCTATCTATCTATCTATCTATCTATCTATCTATCTATCTATCTATCTATCTATCTATCTATCTATCTATCTATCTATCTATCTATCTATCTATCTATCTATCTATCTATCTATCTATCTATCTATCTATCTATCTATCTATCTATCTATCTATCTATCTATCTATCTATCTATCTATCTATCTATCTATCTATCTATCTATCTATCTATCTATCTATCTATCTATCTATCTATCTATCTATCTATCTATCTATCTATCTATCTATCTATCTATCTATCTATCTATCTATCTATCTATCTATCTATCTATCTATCTATCTATCTATCTATCTATCTATCTATCTATCTATCTATCTATCTATCTATCTATCTATCTATCTATCTATCTATCTATCTATCTATCTATCTATCTATCTATCTATCTATCTATCTATCTATCTATCTATCTATCTATCTATCTATCTATCTATCTATCTATCTATCTATCTATCTATCTATCTATCTATCTATCTATCTATCTATCTATCTATCTATCTATCTATCTATCTATCTATCTATCTATCTATCTATCTATCTATCTATCTATCTATCTATCTATCTATCTATCTATCTATCTATCTATCTATCTATCTATCTATCTATCTATCTATCTATCTATATCTATCTATCTATCTATCTATCTATCTATCTATCTATCTATCTATCTATCTATCTATCTATCTATCTATCTATCTATCTATCTATCTATCTATCTATCTATCTATCTATCTATCTATCTATCTATCTATCTATCTATCTATCTATCTATCTATCTATCTATCTATCTATCTATCTATCTATCTATCTATCTATCTATCTATCTATCTATCTATCTATCTATCTATCTATCTATCTATCTATCTATCTATCTATCTATCTATCTATCTATCTATCTATCTATCTATCTATCTATCTATCTATCTATCTATCTATCTATCTATCTATCTATCTATCTATCTATCTATCTATCTATCTATCTATCTATCTATCTATCTATCTATCTATCTATCTATCTATCTATCTATCTATCTATCTATCTATCTATCTATCTATCTATCTATCTATCTATCTATCTATCTATCTATCTATCTATCTATCTATCTATCTATCTATCTATCTATCTATCTATCTATCTATCTATCTATCTATCTATCTATCTATCTATCTATCTATCTATCTATCTATCTATCTATCTATCTATCTATCTATCTATCTATCTATCTATCTATCTATCTATCTATCTATCTATCTATCTATCTATCTATCTATCTATCTATCTATCTATCTATCTATCTATCTATCTATCTATCTATCTATCTATCTATCTATCTATCTATCTATCTATCTATCTATCTATCTATCTATCTATCTATCTATCTATCTATCTATCTATCTATCTATCTATCTATCTATCTATCTATCTATCTATCTATCTATCTATCTATCTATCTATCTATCTATCTATCTATCTATCTATCTATCTATCTATCTATCTATCTATCTATCTATCTATCTATCTATCTATCTATCTATCTATCTATCTATCTATCTATCTATCTATCTATCTATCTATCTATCTATCTATCTATCTATCTATCTATCTATCTATCTATCTATCTATCTATCTATCTATCTATCTATCTATCTATCTATCTATCTATCTATCTATCTATCTATCTATCTATCTATCTATCTATCTATCTATCTATCTATCTATCTATCTATCTATCTATCTATCTATCTATCTATCTATCTATCTATCTATCTATCTATCTATCTATCTATCTATCTATCTATCTATCTATCTATCTATCTATCTATCTATCTATCTATCTATCTATCTATCTATCTATCTATCTATCTATCTATCTATCTATCTATCTATCTATCTATCTATCTATCTATCTATCTATCTATCTATCTATCTATCTATCTATCTATCTATCTATCTATCTATCTATCTATCTATCTATCTATCTATCTATCTATCTATCTATCTATCTATCTATCTATCTATCTATCTATCTATCTATCTATCTATCTATCTATCTATCTATCTATCTATCTATCTATCTATCTATCTATCTATCTATCTATCTATCTATCTATCTATCTATCTATCTATCTATCTATCTATCTATCTATCTATCTATCTATCTATCTATCTATCTATCTATCTATCTATCTATCTATCTATCTATCTATCTATCTATCTATCTATCTATCTATCTATCTATCTATCTATCTATCTATCTATCTATCTATCTATCTATCTATCTATCTATCTATCTATCTATCTATCTATCTATCTATCTATCTATCTATCTATCTATCTATCTATCTATCTATCTATCTATCTATCTATCTATCTATCTATCTATCTATCTATCTATCTATCTATCTATCTATCTATCTATCTATCTATCTATCTATCTATCTATCTATCTATCTATCTATCTATCTATCTATCTATCTATCTATCTATCTATCTATCTATCTATCTATCTATCTATCTATCTATCTATCTATCTATCTATCTATCTATCTATCTATCTATCTATCTATCTATCTATCTATCTATCTATCTATCTATCTATCTATCTATCTATCTATCTATCTATCTATCTATCTATCTATCTATCTATCTATCTATCTATCTATCTATCTATCTATCTATCTATCTATCTATCTATCTATCTATCTATCTATCTATCTATCTATCTATCTATCTATCTATCTATCTATCTATCTATCTATCTATCTATCTATCTATCTATCTATCTATCTATCTATCTATCTATCTATCTATCTATCTATCTATCTATCTATCTATCTATCTATCTATCTATCTATCTATCTATCTATCTATCTATCTATCTATCTATCTATCTATCTATCTATCTATCTATCTATCTATCTATCTATCTATCTATCTATCTATCTATCTATCTATCTATCTATCTATCTATCTATCTATCTATCTATCTATCTATCTATCTATCTATCTATCTATCTATCTATCTATCTATCTATCTATCTATCTATCTATCTATCTATCTATCTATCTATCTATCTATCTATCTATCTATCTATCTATCTATCTATCTATCTATCTATCTATCTATCTATCTATCTATCTATCTATCTATCTATCTATCTATCTATCTATCTATCTATCTATCTATCTATCTATCTATCTATCTATCTATCTATCTATCTATCTATCTATCTATCTATCTATCTATCTATCTATCTATCTATCTATCTATCTATCTATCTATCTATCTATCTATCTATCTATCTATCTATCTATCTATCTATCTATCTATCTATCTATCTATCTATCTATCTATCTATCTATCTATCTATCTATCTATCTATCTATCTATCTATCTATCTATCTATCTATCTATCTATCTATCTATCTATCTATCTATCTATCTATCTATCTATCTATCTATCTATCTATCTATCTATCTATCTATCTATCTATCTATCTATCTATCTATCTATCTATCTATCTATCTATCTATCTATCTATCTATCTATCTATCTATCTATCTATCTATCTATCTATCTATCTATCTATCTATCTATCTATCTATCTATCTATCTATCTATCTATCTATCTATCTATCTATCTATCTATCTATCTATCTATCTATCTATCTATCTATCTATCTATCTATCTATCTATCTATCTATCTATCTATCTATCTATCTATCTATCTATCTATCTATCTATCTATCTATCTATCTATCTATCTATCTATCTATCTATCTATCTATCTATCTATCTATCTATCTATCTATCTATCTATCTATCTATCTATCTATCTATCTATCTATCTATCTATCTATCTATCTATCTATCTATCTATCTATCTATCTATCTATCTATCTATCTATCTATCTATCTATCTATCTATCTATCTATCTATCTATCTATCTATCTATCTATCTATCTATCTATCTATCTATCTATCTATCTATCTATCTATCTATCTATCTATCTATCTATCTATCTATCTATCTATCTATCTATCTATCTATCTATCTATCTATCTATCTATCTATCTATCTATCTATCTATCTATCTATCTATCTATCTATCTATCTATCTATCTATCTATCTATCTATCTATCTATCTATCTATCTATCTATCTATCTATCTATCTATCTATCTATCTATCTATCTATCTATCTATCTATCTATCTATCTATCTATCTATCTATCTATCTATCTATCTATCTATCTATCTATCTATCTATCTATCTATCTATCTATCTATCTATCTATCTATCTATCTATCTATCTATCTATCTATCTATCTATCTATCTATCTATCTATCTATCTATCTATCTATCTATCTATCTATCTATCTATCTATCTATCTATCTATCTATCTATCTATCTATCTATCTATCTATCTATCTATCTATCTATCTATCTATCTATCTATCTATCTATCTATCTATCTATCTATCTATCTATCTATCTATCTATCTATCTATCTATCTATCTATCTATCTATCTATCTATCTATCTATCTATCTATCTATCTATCTATCTATCTATCTATCTATCTATCTATCTATCTATCTATCTATCTATCTATCTATCTATCTATCTATCTATCTATCTATCTATCTATCTATCTATCTATCTATCTATCTATCTATCTATCTATCTATCTATCTATCTATCTATCTATCTATCTATCTATCTATCTATCTATCTATCTATCTATCTATCTATCTATCTATCTATCTATCTATCTATCTATCTATCTATCTATCTATCTATCTATCTATCTATCTATCTATCTATCTATCTATCTATCTATCTATCTATCTATCTATCTATCTATCTATCTATCTATCTATCTATCTATCTATCTATCTATCTATCTATCTATCTATCTATCTATCTATCTATCTATCTATCTATCTATCTATCTATCTATCTATCTATCTATCTATCTATCTATCTATCTATCTATCTATCTATCTATCTATCTATCTATCTATCTATCTATCTATCTATCTATCTATCTATCTATCTATCTATCTATCTATCTATCTATCTATCTATCTATCTATCTATCTATCTATCTATCTATCTATCTATCTATCTATCTATCTATCTATCTATCTATCTATCTATCTATCTATCTATCTATCTATCTATCTATCTATCTATCTATCTATCTATCTATCTATCTATCTATCTATCTATCTATCTATCTATCTATCTATCTATCTATCTATCTATCTATCTATCTATCTATCTATCTATCTATCTATCTATCTATCTATCTATCTATCTATCTATCTATCTATCTATCTATCTATCTATCTATCTATCTATCTATCTATCTATCTATCTATCTATCTATCTATCTATCTATCTATCTATCTATCTATCTATCTATCTATCTATCTATCTATCTATCTATCTATCTATCTATCTATCTATCTATCTATCTATCTATCTATCTATCTATCTATCTATCTATCTATCTATCTATCTATCTATCTATCTATCTATCTATCTATCTATCTATCTATCTATCTATCTATCTATCTATCTATCTATCTATCTATCTATCTATCTATCTATCTATCTATCTATCTATCTATCTATCTATCTATCTATCTATCTATCTATCTATCTATCTATCTATCTATCTATCTATCTATCTATCTATCTATCTATCTATCTATCTATCTATCTATCTATCTATCTATCTATCTATCTATCTATCTATCTATCTATCTATCTATCTATCTATCTATCTATCTATCTATCTATCTATCTATCTATCTATCTATCTATCTATCTATCTATCTATCTATCTATCTATCTATCTATCTATCTATCTATCTATCTATCTATCTATCTATCTATCTATCTATCTATCTATCTATCTATCTATCTATCTATCTATCTATCTATCTATCTATCTATCT